>CM055269.1:16223314-16262338 GCA_029237695.1 Conchocele bisecta | reverse complement strand
TAATAAACTCAGACTGAACAATCATATGTGTTTCTCTACATGTACGACTACATGTCA
Source organism: Conchocele bisecta (assembly GCA_029237695.1). Taxonomy (NCBI): domain Eukaryota; kingdom Metazoa; phylum Mollusca; class Bivalvia; order Lucinida; family Thyasiridae; genus Conchocele; species Conchocele bisecta. The sequence goes on along the minus strand of CM055269.1, from coordinate 16,262,281 downwards.
TGAGGAGTCATACGGTCAATGTAGTACACATTACCATAACAGGTGTCCTAGAGAATGGCCCAGTTGTGACAGCCACCACGGGGTCGCCCAGCGACACTGGCGTGTGTGAGTGGTCCTCGGCGTAGACTGAGACAGCCAACTTTGTGTTTGCCTGGAATCCATTGGCAGCAGTGGCGTTTACCAGTATCTCACATGTATCCTGAAACATATTCACCGTTGCTAGTATATGTACATGTATGTATACATTTTCTGCATCTACATGTGTAATAGTTCAATGCATACACGTATTTCCACTTTCTGCATATTCATTAAGATTACAATAGTAGCACTGAAGCAATATATGGCTTTTGCGAGTGCACACCAATGTTTGAAATTCGGTGTAGATGATTTAATTATGTATTTACTTCGCTATACAATAGTATATGCGTTGAAATTATTCTCATCACACAATATTTTGTCCTGTGCCCGTATTTTTACTGAACATGCTGAAGACACAAACTATTCTTACTTGAAGTACGATAAACCAACAAATCCGATATAATCGTCTAACATGATGACTGTGAAACATCAGCTACATCGATACACTACCTTCATTTCTAATAGCCACACAATCAACTGCATTGTCTAAGTCAGTAGCAACATAACACGCGACATCAACAAACTGCTTCAGTGTTACCGTGTGTTCATCGATACACTATGCACTGTGTTTATAACAAATGTGTCGCTTGCTTAATACTATTGAATTAGTTTTGAACATAACACAATATTAAACAGATAATGAGTTCCAGCTCAATATATTAGTAACATATGGCCTTGTTATTATGATTATATGACTCTAATTATGGACACTTGGAAACTGGCAGTGTCTGCTTGTCGAGATAACTACTACTACAGTTTCAGTCGACCTTCTTCATACTCGGTATACTTAACAACCATGAAGTGCAGGAGTGATTTACGTAAACATATTATGTCTGCCGTCGTTGGATGCCCCTCTTAAAATGGCAGTGTTTGCTTATCCGATGATGTACTTCTACAGTTTTCAGCCCATTCTCCTTACACTCATCTGTAAACATCACATGACATAGTCAACCTGCCTCCGATCCACCTGTAGATATGCCACATTTATGACCATGAATATAGAGTGTTTGTGAAAAGCTCCCACATGGGGGCATGATCTGTGTCTTACTAAAATTATACAATTATTTAGTTGATCATGTACCACACATTACATATATTATATAAGACTCCCTCGTATGTCGACAAGGCGACCAATTTCTAATAATTCCAGCACAAAAATATTTCTATCTAATGTTCAATGGTGAAAATCCACAATGACTGCCACAGTGACAGACCGTTCTAAGTCTGGTTCCCATCTGAAACTCCATACCCCCGTTGCCCTGCCAAGGTGTGCAATAAAGTACAACGACACATAAAGCGTGGTTGGTGACCTGAAAACAACGAACCTCCAGTTAAAAAGATAAAATCTGAGGAACAAGAGCCCATGGAATAAGATGACACCATAGAAGATAACGATGGATATCTGTCATTGTGGAAAAATGCCAGAAGTGCTAATGAATATAAATATAATCGGTTCTACAATCGGTATATATCTGCAAAAAAACAAATATGAAGCTGAGAAAATAGCGGAAGAACTCGCAAAGCCCTACGATGACAGAACAGTTATTCGGAAGTACGAGACATTAATTGAAAAGTATTTGCTTCCGCTGGAAACAAGCTCACTTCACCACAATATCATAAAGGAAGTGAAGGGCTTTATCGCAACAGGTGTAGGGCAGACTTCAGCCATCAGGAGAATTGTGAGAAAATGCAAACACGAGTTTCAGGATTTGTTTGAAACGGAAATATCAGAGGACGAGGAAGAGGACACTGAAACCGAAGATGATTCGGAGATTGTAAATTAATAAATAACTATCCTATGCAAACACACGTCATTTCCCGTCCGCAATGGGTATCTTCGTGACAGACTACGAACTATTATGAAGTTACTAGATAATGAATATGCACTGACATGTATGTATTGAATAAATGTAAATGCTCTGATTTAACGACGGCACTGGCTCGATGACCTTGCATGTCGGGACCGACTATTTAAGTCCCCACCGATAGGACTGGACTAGCACAAAGTTGTATTGCCAAAGGATACGCCGAACCGGCCATTCGCAGCAGGTCGGGTGGGAATCGAACAATGTGTCTCTCGATCCGCAGTCCGACGCTCTACCTACTGAACTAATCCGGCCATCCGTTTATTGAATAAATAATACAACACATATATATCCGTTTTCATTTGCTGCCCTATTGCCCCAGTTGTCGGTATAAAACTAGTTTACCCTTTTGTCACCACCATCTGGTAAACATTGCGAAATTTATAGAAACAAATAAAAGTTTACGGTATGGGGAGGGGGTATAGCTGTGCACGAACCCATATTGGAACGGTCATGATGGTCGGCCATCTTGTATGAGAGCCATTGAGAAAATGGATAGAAAACGAGGGTCCACGCCTTGGAAGGATCAGTGGGGGTATACGATTTGGGCTGGGAACACTCCTTGGAATGCTCAAACTATACTTTAGGCGGCCATTTTGGATGGTAAACATTGAGAAATTGGATAGAAGCGGGAGTCACCTTGTGAGGGTAAACGGGGCTATACGTTTTGGGATGGGAACACGACTTAAAACGATATGTCACTGTGGCGGGCACTATGGCGGGAAATTTGGATTTTCACCATTGAACATGGGATATAAACGAAGGTACAGGCCTTGGAAGGGTCAGCGGGGGTATATTGAACCGAAAGTACCATGCTAATTTTCTCTAATAACGTACATTGTTGTGCGGACGGACGGACACCATCATATACGGCTAATAGCGCAATTCGTTTCGGAGTTACTGGTATACGAACGGACGCATGAATCGTCTGGAAACGTACGCCGCGCGCACGGACGGACACGTAACGCCGTTACAACGCGGTAACTATATGATTGTATTACCCGTATATACTACGATGTGAAAAGACAACTGATCATTATAAGTCCTTTTCAACATTGAATTTGAGGTTTGTCACTGAAGCGGACATCACATATCGGTCGCGGCGCCAGCGCGAATCCTAGAACAGGCCAAAAAGGGCATTTTCGCGAGGCGTCCGGCCGTACGCTTCCCGATTTCTACGTGCTGCGCTGCGATTTTTAGGGGTCGCCCGAAAGCCGCGGGCGTGAAAATCGGAGGTGTGCGATGCCATCGTAGCGGAGTACAAGGACGAGCAGTTTACTACCCCCTCAGAGCCCGATCAGTGGAGAGAAGTGGCGAACAAGTTCGGCACTCGGTAGAACTTTCCCTACTGTTGTGGTTCACTGGACGGCCCAACAACGCTGGAAGCCGCTACTTCAACTACAAGGGCTTCCATTCCATTGTCATGTTGGCCCTTGTCAACGCTGATTACAAGTTTCTCTGGGTCAACGCTGGCGCTGAGGGCTCCAACTCGGATGCCGGACCGCTTTCCCAAATGAAAAGGGATTTTCCCAAAAATTCCCTTTTATACAGCATAAATCACTGTTTTGGATACAACCGATTTCCATTATTGGTACTTTTTGCGTAGGAATGTATGAAATTTCATACATCTTTAAAGACCATATTTTCAAATAAGACCCAACAATGTACATGTTTTTGGATTAAACGAGTTCCATTATCTGAATATATACGCAACAAATCATGCCAAATTTTGTATTCTTTTAATAAATAATACAAATAATAAAATACAAAACATTTGCAAACGTATCAAATTTCATACAATCAAACTCAGTGACAAGTTTTCATTGTTGATTGTATGAAATTACATACGATCAAAATAACTAATAGTGGACTCTACAGCTTTAATTAAATATATAAGAAAACAAATAATTGCGAACGTATGAAATTTCATACAATCAAAAGTGACAATTTTTCTATTAGTGATTGTATGAAATTACATACGATCGAAATAAATAATACTGGATTCCAAAACTTTAAGTCTCAGTGAACAAGTATTTGCGAACGTATGAAATTTCATACAATCAAATTCAGTCAAAGTGACAATTGTATGAAATTACATACGATCGAAAATATCATAATAGATTCCACTTTAAATCTCAAATAACAAGTATTTGCGAACGTATGAAATTTCATACAATCAAATTCAGTCAAAGTGACAAGTGTATGAAATTACATACGATCAAAAACATCATAATAGATTCCAAACTTTAAATCTCAAATAACAAGTATTTGCGAACGTATGAAATTTCATACAATCAAACACAGTCAAAGTGACAATTGTATGAAATTACGTACGATCAAAAAATCATAATTGATTCCAAACATTAAGTCTCAAATAACAAGTATTGCTGGTGCCCGCTCTACACGCAAATGCCCACATCTGCGTCAGTATCTGATGCACTATGTGAATGGTGCTACAGGGAGTGTCCCCTGGCAGGAGGCTGCCATCCAGGCCCCTATAAATTGAATGTGCTCTATGTGTGGACCGATGCTCTATGTGTGGACTATATGAACTTTGTGATACATTTCTTCAAGTTCTACTGTTCATTATTGTTATATACCGTTTGCTATTGTTTGTGTGCTATGATTGCTGAAATAGATATGTTCGTAGCAACTCAATAAAATAACTAAGTAATAGATCAAGCATAGTGTTTTGAGGATATCAGGAGATAGCTACAAAGTTGTTGCTCATGATCAAATGGCAGACTGACATGAGTTTACGCTGATATCATTTGCTAAGTTGTGTGTTTATGCTTGCAAACTATTGATTACATCTGGTAAATTCATGTAACTCTATGAAGTGAATAAATAGCACATACTTCCAGAATGTTTTTATTGTAAAGGGTAATGAAATAAAAGCAAGCAACCTGTTTAAAACACTATAGTTGAACATAAAAACAGTCGTATTCAGGTAAATCCACACTGAGTCCTGGCCAACAAGTACATATGAGATTCACACCGAGTCCTGGCCAAACGAAGTTAAATATCACAGTCTAAGCACTAGAATCATTGTCCTTGTGTGAGTCCCACAACCCCGCCGGGGACGACTCTGTGAACGCCCGCTCTATGAGACTAGTGTTGGTCGCGGCCGGAGCCGAGGCTGGCCGGGCGGACTGCGAAGGTTCTGGTTGGGTAGTCATTTGTAAGTAGAACAGTGTGTGACTGAGTATTTGTTTAGATCCAGGGTTAACGGGGCTGAATCCAGAATTTCACCTGTACCGAGTAGCCTAAGCCTCGTTCCAAAGTTGGCTGCGGCTACGAATGGTGAAAATCCCAAAATCAGAATTGAATATTTACATAAACTATACATTCAGTCCTGAAATTAGATTAACCTGATCTGGTGCCAGGTCCTCACCTCACACACCATAATCACTTATAGTGTAGCAGCAGCACTTAAATAAGTGCTCTAGTTAAGGAGATGGGTGAACCGGAAGTACCACATTAAATGTCATATATCAAAATGTTCGTCTTAGTGTCAGGATTCCGAAAACCAATGTTGACATTGTGGCAAGTTTGTGCCGGCTGAGATTTTGGAGTAAAAATACGGAATTTTAGATAAAAAGTGCGGAAAACTGGAATCGACAAATATTACGAAATTGTTTACATATGTAATCCACATATTCATATCATCTACATATATGATATTGTACAATATAATTAAAGCATTTTCTGGCATATAAAACATACGTTTTAGTTAACCGTTCCAAGGCAGTTCCCATTTTTTCACTTTTGCAGTGAAAATACGAATACGTATGGAAGCCAATGATGCCAGAACATTTTCACATTTACATTTTGAAGTACAGGAATGGAATTTGTAATATAAAGTGTATTCACACAATATCTTCAATTGTTCTTGTCTTAATTAGTACATAGTCGGTACCACCTTAGAGCATAAACACATCAATGTGTCTCAAAAAGTGGCACTCGGGATAAAATTGCGGACCAGTTTACATCTGGTAAGTAAAGTTGTCTTAATTCCTTTAACCATCTGTATTAAATAATAAATGATTATTCTCTATATTTAATAAATACATACCTCCGTATCTGTCCCAGATAATTACCACTGGCAGAGCTTGAAAAAGTGAAAGTGGTAATGTTTTAATTTAAGTTCAAGCTCCATCTACCAGGTATTTATCTGGGACAATGAATACCTCACTGGAGGTATTTACTTAAATACCTAAATGGAGGTATTTACTACTTATCTAATATGGTTTCGTGATCTGAAAATAAGTGAAATTCATGAAACCAAGAAACCAATTCAAATTCTCCTGCTCACTAATTCATGAATATTCATGAGACCTTGTCAATATTGATGAGTCAAGGAACTGCCTCTTCCGCTCCTTGTTTCTGTAATTAGGGTGTCCCTTGTCATACAATTGGGAGTGGGCTTCGTAGAAGTCTGCTATCGCCTCTTCTAGCTTCGACTTGATGACTGTTTCTTCTCTCTTGTCTCTCTCCCTTTCTTCCTGCGCATCACCGGCGTTGGCACCGTCCTTATTCACGTCGTGCCGGTCAGCCTCGGACCATGCATAGGACTGCTCTTCCGTGGTCCTCTTCTTTGGCACTGGCTTCCGTGCGGCCCCCTTCGACTTCTATTGCGAATTCAAGTTCCTTAGCCGCATCCTGTTGTCCAATGTGTCCAAAACTTTAAATATAAAAATAGAGGCACGTCTAATCTCCAAGAAGTGCTTAGAAATAATGTACAACTTTATACAAGGCATCTATATATACTCGAGGCGCGGACGCCGGGGGTAAGCTCGACATCAATCGCCAGTCGCCCGGCCGGCATCCTGGCGGGCCCGGCGGGCTCCGCCAGGTGGCCTGCCGTTCTGTTCTTTGATCAGCCGGCGCCTGCCAGATTATCTGGCGGCGTTCAGCCGACGCACTGTCGGGAGCACTGCGATCCAATTTTCAAAGGGCATTGCCCGGGCCACGTCTAATATGTGAGGGCACACGTCGCAGAAATGAATTCGCCCGATTCATCCACGGGCTCTAAATCCCCGGCGACTCCTGCGGACGCCGGCTGATATGTGAGGGCCGCTTAAGTCATATATAGTAAAGTGGTTAGGTTTACAGATATCACTCACAGCGGTAGTGTGTTCGAATCTTAGTTGTCCTATATATTTATATTATATACAAGTATCTATTTTTGTATGTTCTGCTCTTACACATTACATTAATTTTTGCATGAAATAGTTTACATGTAGAAAGTTAGTCTCACTTTGAAGAAGAAAACTAATAACTAATTTGTGTCCATCATTTGACATGCCTGCTGTACATAAAGAATCTGGGAGTATGCTCTCGCCGATCACTGATTGAGGTCATATAGCAATAGTGGTAACAATTGCCGTTTCAACTACTTCCATCTCCAGCAACCACTCATAAAAATAACACAATAATATCGACAAAAGCAATGTTTTTGTGAAGTTCGAACTCTCTGCTAAATAAAATTGTTCTGCAAATACTAGTAGTGGATATTCTCCCGCGTTTATACCACTGAGCCACACTACATATATGTTTGTAGCATCGATGCAGACTATTATCGTGATACGCATGTACGTGCACTCGATCATGCAGTTATTATACACGAAAATGAGGCTATGGTATGATAATACATATGGTTTACATATTTTTTGACTCATCGATTGACCTCCAGCAACTTATTATCGCCTGCCATTTATAAACAATTTCGAGGACTAAGGTACCTGAGGAAACCCGTTTTAACCTCAGGTTACAAAGCGCCCCGTACATTGGTCTAACATTGAACATAAACACAATTTTCGCAGGAACTGGTAATAGGAATGGGACGGAAGTCCTAATACCTCACGAATCAAGAAAGATAACGCTCACCTACCCTCTTGACACGACTTACCACGTAATCGGCCCCAATACGTTTTCATAGTATTTCACCATAGAGTGATCACTAATCCCTCTGCCCAATACCCTGCTGCGGGTTGCATGGTAGAACGAACATACACCCCCAACCCCCATTTCCTACTACTTATAACAAATGAATTGTATTTCCGTATATCCAGATAACCATCTCGTTGGGCCACAACTAAACTGATGCGACAGTCTGTGATGATGGGCCATTGTCTACTGGTGGAGGAAATATACCGTTCACATATCACACATTCACTAATGTTGCCTGTAACACAGGCACAGTTCACATTCCTCTCCTAGTTAGAAAATGAACACGTAAGTATAACAACATAGCACTCCTAGATAAATCTGTCGATTCAATTGCTTACATATTAGACAAATATACCAGACATTTCATCGTTTCATATACAGACTGGGCCAGGGTGTCCGGTTAAGGAGATTTCAATGTATATTTCCTTTTCTAGAGAATGACTTCCACACATGTAATTATAATACAGCATTTTGTGGAAGTCATATTCAAGGCTGGGGGATGTGGTGTAAGTTTTCACGCCGGATTTCAGGGGAGAATACATTTCGAATGTTATTACGTTCGAACCGGGCTGCTAAAGGCTAGCACCTCCAAAAGATCTTATCATATAGCATAGTATCCATGGGCGGATTCATGGGAGGGGGGCGGACCCGGCGCGCCCCCCCCCCCCTAAAATTCGCCGAGTAAAGATTTTTTACAAGCTACAAGGCACGTTTCATGCCAAGTGCCATGTATTCCATGCATTTTTCGGTCGTTTTCTTATTGTTTCAAAATTTAAACGCGCCTGGTATCTTCTGTAAAGACTTATTATCAGAAATTAAAAAGTAATATATCCACAAGTAACGGTTGGATCATCTGGGAATCAGTGTAAAAACCTAAATACTTAAACCTAAATTAGGATGCACGAACAGCATATGGTTCTTACATTATGCTCTCATGACGTATGTAATGAGTCTATTTTCAAACATAAAATTTCAAGTACAATATCTCGGAAATGAGTCATACAATTCGCATATAACGTACATTTAGGATATATTATATCATATCGGATAACCAGGGCAAGTTGCAGCTCGCTAGCATGTAAACTGGATAATTTATATAACACATAGCTGAGGAATCAAACGCCGTTTTTCTCAAAATGAAGTAAATGCGCATGTACGAACTCACCTACGTTGGATTTGGCAATTGAAAGATTAAACCGGAGTAATTTTAAAACGATTTCAAACAAGCGCGAGCGCACTTATACACATGCTTTCGTTGACTCAGATGAAGGCATAAGGGTAGTCCTTAATGTAGGAGGAAACCGGAGTAACCGTTCGGTCTGGCGAGCACCATACCATCCCACATACCGCCCGGTCGATGATCGGACCCGGGCTGCATTCGTGAGAAGCGCGATCGTTACCGATTGCTCTAACCAGACAACCGACTTTGGCAATTTACATTATTACAATCCTTAGTTGGCCATATGTGTCTATTTCAACGCCTGTTTCGCATAATATATATTTCACATTATTTGTTATACAATTTACGCACATTTATAAATCGTAGAAATATCCCTTCAAGCTGGATAATCAAAACGCGAGTAACTGGTGTTTACAGAATACTGACGACTGGTCAGCGGGGGATGATATACCACAGTGAGCGATTGACAGCGAACCACACGACAAAGACTGAAGGAGTGTGGACTATCCATTGCACGGCCGACCGGGGAATACACCAAGTCTGTGGCATGGACTACACGCATGATGGGTACCAATGCTATCAATGCCCCCCCCCCCCCCCCCCCCCCCACCCCCCCCCCCCCCCCCACACGCACCTCCTCCCCTCCCCCACCATCACATGCACATTTCGTGTAGAACGCCTTTATTCGTAAGAATGGTTTGTTTCCTGCTATTAGTATAATCATGCCAGAGTCCGGGTGGCGTTCGATGTGGAAAAATTCGCAACATGACAGTTACACACCAACAATGACGAAAAACTTATTGATCCAAGATGTCGGCCATAATAACACTCCTATATTGTGATATAACTTATATATCCAAAATATATCAAAGTATATAAGATGGAAAAACGCAAACGGCACTGAATTACACAAAGACATATACTTGACATATACTTGACGTATACTTGACATATACTTGACATATACTTGAAGTATACTTGACATATACTTGACATATACTTGACGTATACTTGACATATACTTGACGTATACTTGACATATACTTGACGTATACTTGACATATACTTGACATATACTTGACGTATACTTGACATATACTTGACATATACTTGACCTATGCTTGCTTGAAAAGACATATACTTGACGTATACTTGACGTATGCTTGCTTGAAAAGACATATACTTGACGTATGCTTGCTTGAAAAGACATATACTTGACGTATGATTGACGTATACTTGACGTATGCTTGACGTATACTTCTTGACGTATGCTTGACGTATACTTGACGTATGCTTGACGTATACTTGACGTATGCTTGACGTATACTTGACGTATGCTTGACATATACTTGACATATACTTGACTTATACTTGACGTATGCTTGCTTGAAAAGAGTCTCCTGTTGACGAATGATTCAGAATGTTTATCTTCATTTTTCGTTCACAGGATGCCTGGATAAAGCAGGTGTGCCATGATTATGCTGAATGGTAATCCATACAAAGGCAGGTTTCCAAAGTCATTAGATTATCTAGACTATGATTATCATTAATATGTACTGGTATGGGAAATGACATTTCAAGCGAGTAGCCAGAATATGTTTATGCTTATCGTTACATCTCCAGAACGCACAGACGGACGTTCAATGACGGGCATACAAACGTAACCGGACAGTACGGTTTAGACCCTCACGTAATGGAATTATTAGTGGCCAACTGCTTGTACGAACGGCACCAATAGAAATGGAAAATCTAGTACGGACCCGATGACCTTTTACGCTACGGGCTAGGGCCGTAGCCAGAAGCATGTTTATTTTACTAACGGTGAATTACCTGGATATATTAGTGAAATATCACTCGATATTACACTGTTTGTACGGTTTTGAACTGTAAAAAATATCATTACAAGCCCAACTACTTTTTTAAAATCGGTGAAAATTTACGGCATGGCGATAAGGGAGGCAATTCCAGAGTCGGGTTCATATCTAACAGATTTACTTGTTCAGATGCTGTCAAGTACATTATTGATAAATGTGCTATGATTGGACTGGAAGAGGACTACTGTAGCCTCCATTGAATATGACGTTACCAGGGCCCGGTTGTTCAAAACACCAGTTAGCTTAACGGACTGTTAAATCCTTAACGGACTGTTAAATCCTTAACTGAATGGTTAAAATCTGTTTTAACAGAGATTTTAACCATTCAGTTAAGGATTTAACAGTCCGTTAAGCTAACGGGTGTTTTGAACAACCGGGCCCAGGTGAATTACCTAAACTTACGTCAACTGTTAACCATTGTACAAACAGTTGGTGACAATATCAGACAACGGCAGCCTGTTTATTGAGCGCTCGTGACAGTGGGAATTCTGGTCAGCTTCTTGAATTGCCTAGCAAAATGTCAAAGCTGATGCAGTACAGTGATAGTGAGTAGATTCCTGTTGGTAAATCGTGTTACTTTCGTTTATCAGTTATTTTAAATCCAGATCGACACGACATGAATCTCAGTGGCGGCCATTTTTCCTGTCAAGCATATGTATAAATTATTGCACCATGTGGACGTGGCTTAAAAAGCCAAATATATCAATAAAATGTGCATTATTGTTGAAAGTACATGCCCACTCAGTATGCACAACATGTTATTTATATCAAAGACATCATCTGAGACATTTTCTGGCAAAATGAACATTAATTCACCATTACCCCACGTATTGATTGGATTTATTATACATTTTATAAAAGACGTAAATTTCCACACTCATATCAGGGGCGATAACCATGTTTCCTTAAAATGATAAGAGATATTACTATTTATTCTCTGTAATGATTTTTTGATGTGCAATGATCATACTTTAGAATCTGTCAGAAATATATTATTTTCAGGTGACGCCTTTAATTAGTATAAATAATTAAAATATATTATGCCTCATTTGCATATGAAAATAGCCTGGTACGACCGCGAGTCACTATCAGTAAAATAAATATTACTAAATAATTATATCTGTATAACGGGCACTCGTAATTTTTACTAGGTTAGCTCCCTTGGAGCTACCTAGTATAGCAGTTGTAGAGATGGAATGTCAACTATTTCTACATTTCAAACTACAATTATGAGTGTCGAATTTGTAATGTTTCATTACTGAAATTTACTGAATTAGCACATGTAAATTAAAGAATAAAGCACACAGTCTGCATTATTTAATTATATATTTACATTATAGTCAATGTTGTGTCCTACTGTCCCATTAAACAATAGTTAACTGAACTATCACCAGAGGTATCGCACCAGTTTAGTGGAAGGATACCTCGCGGCAATTATGGCGACTTGTGAGGACATATAAAGTTAATTTATTGAATATCATCCGAATTTTTGTGGAAAGCAGGACAGTGTGTGTGTATTTTTTTATGAAAAGCTGTTGTAAATAGTGTTAACAAACAATAATTAATTATTTATCTTCAAATATATCCAAATAAAAATTAAGCTGGCATTACTGTATAGGCTCGGGAGGGGATTATATACAGTACATTACTTTTATATTGCTTAATTATCTCTCAACAGAGCCGCCGGACACAAAGGTTGAAGTAACGAACCAAGGTATATACATTAAATATACCTAAAAGCATCAATAAGTGAGAGAAAAATAATAAGCTAACATTGTGTTTACTCCATCGTATAACACATTAATGTGTATAGGAGGGGGTAATGACTTGCTTCGCTTATTGTTTTCACTTATTGATGCTTTGTTGTATATTTAATGTATTTATAGACCATGGTCCGTCACTTCAACCTGTGGTCGGACACACACCACATCTAAACACCGATGATGCGTATTGAGGGAGCAACTGCTGATTAGATTCAGCCGCTGATTTTTCGGCTCATATTCTCTCCCAGACACAGAGAGTAGGATATTAGTGCTGGTTTATAGTCGTCGGTACGATGTGTGGGTGTTTTGTCAATACAATTTGTTGTTTTTCATACACTCTTAGTTAATATGTCTTATTTATTTGCAAATATAATGGATTGATGGTGAACATCAATTGTTAGATTATATAAGTTAGATCGGAAGATTTTCGGGTGTGCGAAGCAATGTACAACTTTTTCAAATTGATTCACGTAGTACAATAACAATGGTTCATCCCTGAGCTCGCGTGAACTGTCTGACATGTGACACACATAGTCCGGTGTTGAGTGTCGTATCTGTCAAAATACAAACAAAGGCGAACTTTATGTGTATACTTGTTTCTGATAAGTATCAAACTATATGTAAAGTGTGCGAAGCCACGTACACTGACTGTATATTTTTGTCTGTAAATATTCTGTTCTGATTTTGGTATGTTCCTTCTTCCTTACACATGAAATATGTTAGCCGACCTAAAATGACTTTAGCCGATGACAAGCCACTAACCATCGCTATTTAAATAAATAATACATATTAGTAATATTGTGGAGCTAACCTAGTTTCAGTACTTTCAGTACTCTGATTAGAACTGGTGGATTAGTGACACAATTATGCACTTATTTAATAACTATAAAGAACATTTGTGCCTACTGCGTGGGCATGTACTGTTAATCGTATTATTGAATAGTTTGATTGTGTGTGTTATGTGTATTGTATCTGTTTTATATTAATTATGAGACGAATAAATATATCACCATAATAAATTATAAAATGTGGAATTATTTTGTATGCAACAAGTGATTTTATTAAATTGGTCATGCTGAGGAATGAGGCTCCACATGTTTCCTAGAGGTACGATGCTGGTCCTAATGGAAATACTAAAGCAGCAAAGAGCGTAAATGCTCTTATATGATCATAAAATAAACAGACAATGTGTTGTTTTCGGTGTAAGATCGAAAAATAAATTATCCAGTGAACACCAAACGTAGTATTTTCACAAGCGGCGAAGCCAGCGTGGCGTAGCAACGAGTAAACATACTACGCTTGGTGTTCACTCGATGAAAAATATAGAGAATAGTAGGTTAGTGCCGTGAATGGGAAAAAATATCCGGCAAGGCTCAGGAAACGGGATGGGCGAGGCTCTGCCGAGCACATCCCGTTTCCGTGCCGCGGAACTGTAACCATATCGGATACATCATCGTCACAGTTTACCATGTATTGCCATTTTGTCAGATATTGACGACTGCAGACCAACAAACCCCTGTACAGCCAAGCCCAATGGCACGTGCACCAACTACTACATATGTACATATTCGATTGACGGGGACAACCAGATGCAAGATGGCGACAGATCAGCCTCGTGTCAGACAGGTACGTGTAATATATAGTGTATTGTACATGTATAACATTGGTTTTCGTAGTGTGCATTAAGTATAATACACTTAGTCTAGTATTGATAACTATGCAAAATACAATGCTACAGAAAATAATGTGTTGTGATCAATACATGTTCATATATGATGTTGTGCTTATAGAATAAACAGAATCTAACATTTACCTTGATTTGATGTGATATTAGTTAAATGATTTGAATGATTTCATAAGAAACGAGGTTATGGCGAGCAAACTCGCCTAATAAATACCATATTAAACGTATATAATAAAATGAAGTGATATGTGGATGTGACTGAAAAACTGGGGCTTATGGGTTTTGCGACCTGTGTATATTCAGGTCAGCCTGTGCATCCACACAGTTTGATTAGGATCTGCACCGTTCGATATTTCAACAATCAAACCAATGAAGCACCCATCTGGCTTCTAACAAGCAATGTATATCGTTATTATGCTACAGCAGTATGTTATTTGATCAGAAGCTACACTGGTCACCAATCCCATACGTCCCATTTTTCCAGTCATAGCCAAATATATGGGCTTTATTTCGTATTATTACGTTACCCCATTTACTGCAATGCGGAAACTGGTTTTCAAATGTCATTCAGAAATGGACATGTGTACACCAACTAACCCCTGTACAGACAGAGCCAATGGCACGTGTACTAACCTGTTCGACAACTACACGTGCACCGACCCAGCAACGGAGGACAACCTAACACAACAAGGGGAGACAACACAACAAGGGGAGACAACACAACAAGGGGAGACAACACAACAAGGGGAGACAACTCAACAAGGGGAGACAACACTCTCATTGCTGACAGGTAATATATGTAGTGTAACCGCAGAATAAGTCATTGACGGCCAGTTTGTTCCAGTTATTATCGCGATCAGACAGTATATCTGAACGGACCAGACTGAATTATCAACATGTATTGCAAGACAAATGGCTTTCGCAGAGCGCAAAGCACCACAATACACCAGTGTAACATGTATGACAATTGTACATCCACAGGGAACATGTTCGGTGACCAGCAATTACAACTTCAATGTTATGTTTGATAAATAAAGTATGCAATAAGTACAATCTAACAGTAAACTGTTGTGTTTAATATCATATTAAATCAGCAAAACTTTTAGATTATATGTGTTACAGTAAACTTGATTGCACAAGACACTCGCCATGGCATTGTTTCCTATGAAATCGGTAGACTCATGTATTTAATAATTAAAATAGGTTGTTAAATATTCGCTCATGTTTGCTCCTATATGGATTAATTAAGGTCCGTAATAACATCATTTTAAGTTTGCCACAGAAACGAAAATTGCGATCCAATCATCTGACTATCTTGACAGGATCTGATCCTGATTTATTCCAAAATACAATGCCGTATATATTGAGAGCAATACGATAGTAACTAACAGCTATGTACAAAAACATAACACCACGATACAATATCACTCAAAATCCGTTGTGGGCATGTGGCCGATATCGATATCAAATAAACCAGCTGGCATTGTCATTGTTACAGAGCCCTCGACATGTTATACAAGAGAATGATGAAAACCTGGGTTTGAAGGTCGGACTCCCCGTGGGACTTTCCGTCTTGACCATCTTCGCCACCACTGTCGCCTACCTTAAACATTACCGGGCGGGCAAGAAGAAAGGAGTGGCCGTTGGACCGTCACCAGCCCCGGGGGCGATGTACATGGCGCAAACCGATACAACATCGAACGACCCCGTGTAGAGTCGATCAGATGAAGCTCAATAGTTACATCGTCGACTGCATGCCTATTGAATGTGTTACATACAGCTGGGTCAATTCGTTAAACTGCAGATTTATTGTGTTATATTACCTAATGAAAATTTGTAAACCTGTAGTTTTAGGAAATTATAATTATATTTTGTATCACGCAAGTTTGTCCGTCTGTCTGTCGATCTAAATGTGTATACAACATCGCGGCCTAATTCAGCCGCGCGTGTAGAAACGTGGATATCACAGGATTGCTTTTTCATGACTGGTGTTGTTGATCGGAGCGATGATACTTTCTTGTGTAGTCCGTATGTGAAATTTCAAGCTTCAAATATTTCCTAAATTGTTGCACTGTGAAAAGTGACCAATATAAAAGTGGTTAAGCACGGAAATGCATGTACTTGGGATGATCAGTGCATGTGTATTTCACATTTTACCAATGTTAATTGTGACAATGCCTGGAGATTATAGTACCGGAGATTTGTTACCAGCCTAGCGCATGTAGCCTATTTCACCAAGATTACAAAGTATTACTTATCTTGCTACACTTTGAGGGAGACATTTCCAATTTAATGATTAATTTACTATTTTTATTATTACTGAATTTATTACATTATCACAGCCATTTTGGTTGTGATAATGTAATAAATTCAGTATAATAATTATGCATACTTTTAATCATCATATATGCTGTCGTTAGCTCAAGATATGAAATAATGCATTTCCGAAAAAAAAAGAGATTACTCCCTCAAAGTATACTTTGCTAGATAAGTATACTTTGCAAGTTTGGTGAAATCGGCTACTGATCTGCTACAGCTTTCCTACAGTATAGTAAGTTCCAATGCTGTTTGTTGGAAGCATGGCGGGTGATTCCCTGATTGGACGTCAAACAATGCAGATACGAAGGCTAATTCTGGATCTAGACATGTGGTAAATGCCATTCAATGTGAAAATAATCACAATACCCAAACACATCTATGTGTGTTCACTTAAGATCGAGGTGTAGTATTTATGTTACGTTAATTATAATTACAGCGATACTTGAACTCGCTAATCGTGTGTGTCAGGTTATTGCTTATCCCTGTCAGCCATTGCGCATATTTACTATTTACACCTCATGACCACCTTCATGTCACACGACAATATCAAAATGCTATGGTAGATATGTTCAGGCACGTGACGAACATGGCAATACGATGCGATGGGGTTATACTACATGCCATTTGTAGGATATTTCTATCAGATGATCTGTGTTACGCTCTTTCACTTGTCTGAAACTCATATATTGTCAATATTGTCGCAAATTAATAGCAAAAACCAGAACATAAGTGCCATCCAAACTATCGTACTGATAATGCAACAAATGTTGATGTTCTCAGAATGATATAGTGCTTCATGTTGTTCTTTTCGCTGCCATTTTGGTGGTAATCTTCGATTTTCGACAATGAGCAAAGGTCGGTATAACTCATGAACCAGACATCATACAGAGACAAATTATACCATTATTCAGAATCATTGTCACATTTGGGGTCGATTGCAAGTGTTATTTGCATTTTTTAAGCAATATGAAGCTTTATAATTACGCGAATATAAATAAATATACATCAGCATATTTTTTCTCGCAAACAATCACTGAAAACTAGTTAAAGCTGCAAAAACGATGTTAATTTTCAGTTGGCATATTGCTATATTGTGTTTTAACGTCATTATACAACTCACTCGTCATAGTCAATATCCTGATTTATTTAGTTTCTCGTCCTCCAGCTCTTCTACAGACATCTCAAACAAGTCACTGAGAGATAGGATTTTTACACACCTGGTGAATGCTGTTATGTTATGTTATGAAAGGAATTGTATATGAGTGTGTCAAATTCAAAGTAATATTTTATGTCAGACATGTTGGAGTTCAAAATGTCCGCAGTATATGCACGAAATGTCTTGATTATGGAGACTGAATTCACCGCACTTTCAATCAGTTCCATCTACATCAGAGTCTTCATCTAGTTAGTGTTCCTGAAAGGCAGTTTTGGCACAAGCACAAAGCTGCCAATTGAGTTGATTACACAAACTATATACCCTATACATAATTGTATGCAGGAAAGTGTACAAAAAAATGGTTGATATTTTTGTGACAAAATACTTTTTCGTCAATAAAAATGTTCAATACGTGTAGAAAACGTGTGTAAAATTTCAGATTGATTGAAAGAAATATGTTGGAGATGTTGAATGCACAAACTGTATACCTTATACAGAATTATATGCAAGAAAGTGTAGAAAAATGGCCTGCTTTAAAAACGTGTATTTTTTGAGAATTTATGTTTTCGTCAGAAAATATGAATTAGGTGCACATGTTCAATATATGTTCAATATATGTAGAAGACGCGTGTAAAGTATTTCGATTGACATAAATCTATCACAGGCGTTGATTACACAAACTATATGCATGTATTTTATCGGATGTAAACGTGCAGAAAATGATTAAGTTGAAAAGGCAGCATCGTTGTGAATAAAATAACGTTCAATTCTCCATATGGTTATTGTCGTTATATAGGACTACCGTATAGTATTAAGAGGTCACAGTACAGTGTACGTATCTGTCACTGACCGCAAGTTGCAGTAAGTTTAAAACTTAAATGAGCAATATTGAAATTGATTCAAAGAAACGAAAATGCGCTGAACTTAGGCATGAAGCCGCAAAACCGTGATAGACGTTGTTTCACAACGCTGCGCCCAACTACCGGCGCAGTGGACCAGACAAGATACTGTTGGTAACACGTTCATTAGTTTCATTCGGCTTATATTTAAGGGTGGGAATTGGCTCGAACACCTTCCATATCGGTTGGTAACACTACATGTAATCTTTACTGTTCATTGTGGGCGGGGAGCACACAGATTCCTCAGAAAAGTATGGCCCTGTTCTGTTACAAATATGGACGGGAACGAGGTTTGCAGGTATCCACATTCAGGGAACGCAATTTGCTGAGTTTGTATAAACAGAGCTTTCGATCTCAACGGTTGGTATGGAACCCAGGTTTCAGATGCTGTATCATGATTCCGCAAGCACTGTCCACGACGGTTGATCATGGCCATGGCTATAGTGGTTTAATTGAAAATATATGACATACTAGGACAGCCGATATTTTTTGTGTTAGGCGATACTAGGACCGCTGGCTTGTTTAAATTTTCACCGATGTCGGTACATACGTATCAGCTTTTCTACTTTGTTGAACGCAACACGATAGGATATCCGATATGTATGTACCTATATGGGTGTAAATAGAAACAACCCAGTGGTCGTAGTATCGTCATATGTCTTCAATTAAACCCCTTTACACGGGGCCATGATGAAAACTAGTTTTTCAAGTCAATGATAATAAGTATTTTGAGCATAATATATAATTCTGTTATTCACTGCCTGTTGGTCCGTTGACACAGTATGTGACCAAATTATATGTGATGCATCGCGTGTTACCTGAATGGACCTTGAAACTGGCAAGCAACACGTTA
Organism: Conchocele bisecta; assembly: GCA_029237695.1. Lineage (NCBI taxonomy): Eukaryota > Metazoa > Mollusca > Bivalvia > Lucinida > Thyasiridae > Conchocele > Conchocele bisecta. Next base: position 16,242,598 of record CM055269.1, on the reverse strand, counting down.
AGGAGCCGTTCTATACTTGATCGTCCTATGAATCAAAGATAACTGCTTCGTAAATGTGATGGATTCTGTCGATGGATTCTCGAAAAAGTTCATAGTAGAGCTGTGAAGTCACTTTGATGCGTTGACAGTATAACCCGGTTTAGCCTTGCAACTTTTCTTCAGTTTGATGCGAAGACAATCAACTTGGCTTCGTAAGTTGGTTTCCAATGGGTTCTAAAATGTTGTTACTGCCTTAGTTTAATTTAAAGTCACATGTGCATGTATAAGTATGGCCTCTATGATATACATTTTAGCATGGGATTATGAGTGCTTGTGCACGAGAAGATGTGCCTCACTTATATGTATTCACAATTGGGTTAAATTCCGTTACCCATTAGTCTTGTCTTGTGCTTGCATTTTATAGTAACTTAACAGACATGTTATGTTAACGTTATACGGTGTGCGCAGTTTATCAATGTTAAAATCATAAACTGAATGTCTCGGGTCTCGTTTTCCTCATGAAAGAGTTGCGTGAGTCGCTGATTACACAGGTACTTGGTAATGCATTGCAGTTGTTGATGACGCAATTAATAGAGAAATTCAATACGTTTTGTCTGATATGAAGTCTACTGTGGCTTTTTCTTAGTGTGTGTTCACACCTCCTCGTTATGTTACATGTTGGCTGATTGAAGAATGTATCAATTCAATTTGTTCAATTTGTCTATATCGTTTGTTTGCTTTCTTTAAAATGTGTTTACTGAATTGCATGTGAGCGTCAATCCCAAGTGCTTTACATCTGAAATAATCGTGGTGATAGTATTGGTCTCGCTTTCACACATAAAATATTTGTTATGGATATTTTGTCCCCCGAAGTGCAAACGTTAGCACTTTCCCGCGTTAAATCGTAATTGCCATTTATCCCGTCAACACAGTGCGTATGTGCCGTGAAACACTGTTCCGCGAAACATTTTTGGTATCCAGTCAATACTATTTTTGCATTTTAAAGCCATTTTTAGTTGTTGACGGGATAAATAAAATAGTAGGTTAGTGCCGTGAATGGGAAAAATATCTGGCGCGGCACGGAAACGGGATGTGCTCGGCAGAGCCTCGCCCATCCCGTTTCCTGAGCCTTGCCAGATATTTTTTCCCATTCACGGCACTAACCTACTATTCTCTATGTATCCGACCAGCAAGACAAAGCAGCCAAATCTACGTGTACGCTTTCACGCTCACTCCGGCAATTCATTATAAGAGCATAGTATCGTCTGCATATAGTTTTAACAGATTCTGTACTACGTCTGGTAAATCGTATAGAAATGTTAAAAATAATTAAGGGCCTACTACAGTTCCACTAATAAGGTTCGCCCACTCTGATTATTCACCATTGAGTATTTGGAGGAAGTTGAGTATCCAGTCCAGTAGGCTACCGTCGGTTCAGTGCCTAAAACCGTATCCAGAATCGACAAATGGCATGGACAACACAGAACAACGTCTGGCCATTTAATAAGACATTTGTTGTTGATATTTTGGAAGTGGGTCGGTGGGGGGGGGGGGGGGGTGGGGGGGCATACATTTCCGCACTGACCACTAAGCTTGTTTGTTCTTGGAGATGAATTCATATAAGCAGCAGTATTGCTAATTGATTTCAAATCCTAGTTTGTGATGTGTACGGGGCGGTAGCGGGGCTGGGACGGGGTGCATACGCCGGATTTGTCCATATCTGCAACATCCTTAGCTATAGCGTGCAGCACCATGTATGTCCGATGGTCGTAATTACGTTATACCTGGCACTATATATGTATATTGAATGCATGTAACGTTTACATTTTATATCAGACTTAAATTTCCACACTGATATGTTAACGGACATTACTATTTATTCTCTGTATCTATTATTTGATGTGCAATGATCATACTTTATGACCTGTCTAAAATATTAATTAGTATAAATATTTAAGAAATATCCTGCCTCATTTGCATATGAAAATAGAATCATACCATCGCGCGTCACTATCAGTAAAATAAATAATACTAGATGATTATATCTGTAGAGCAGACACTCCTAATTTTTAGAACTGGAGGAATAGTGACACAATTATACATTTATTTAATTCCTATAAAGAACATTTTGTGGCTACTGAGTGGGCATGTACCTTTAAATAACGTTTAACAGTTAATATAAATATGACTGTTTGTCTGATTGCACCTTTCCATATATTCAATGCTGTATGCCAAGGCGTAACAACAGTACTATCAAGTGAATTGTCTGAAGCAAACAGAAAAAGAAAACCATACGTGCATAAACAAACGTCATGGTGAACAGTTTCCACACGTTCTTTCCAGTTAATTTGAACGTTATAAATGCTCTACATCACACTTATATCCGCGTATCAAATTTAAAATGCATTATACTGTCAACACATCAAACAGTTCGACTTTTATGTTCAATTGTGAACGTTTTAGAGAATTCGTCGACTGTTGAATGTTTTTTTAACGAAATTCATCGCTTCCTGGACGGGCATATCCGGTAGTTTTCTTGAATGATCTGGGAAACTAGGCAATCTCGTATGAATATCCTGCTGAAATCGGAATCATTGGCGGTCCGGATAAGCATAGTGTCATGTTCATCGGACGTCTCTACAAAACTATACAAGAGATGAAACAAGGTACCTACCTGTGTTTTTTCGCATTTTAAATAGCTTTCCAATCGTACATCAATTGTATGTCCATCTTCTTTTTAAATTTTGATTTTAATCACGATGATTTTATATTAAATAAAACAGAACTCCATTTAAAGGATATTGCAGTATTAAAGTTGGATACGTGTGCTGTAAAATGAAATGATCAACATTTGGTATGCGAAATCAATCTGCACATAACAAAAAGCGATGCGACAAACCATGGTTTGGAACAAAATGCCGTAATGCTCGCATAATATACAATGCGGCAAAAAATCAATACCGACAAAGTAAATCAACAACAGATAAAACAAACGTACAAATACAAAGTAAAGTCTATAAACAGACTATGAACAAATATATTGCCCAACACAAACGACAAACTGCAAATAAATTGCAAAAATTGAACAAAAGAGACCCGAAGTCCTATTGGAAAATATTAAACAGTTCACAATTAAAAGACAACAAAGTGGCTGCCACTATAAATGATTCATATGAGTTTTTCAAGAAGTGAACGCCAGGAAACGCGATAATTCCAATGAAGACCTAGACGAACTTATCGGTGATATTTATTTAAACGATGACGATAATATTCTAAATATATCAATTAGCCAAGAGGAAATTGCAACAGCAATAACAGGTCTCAATAATTCTAAATGAATATAACATCAACAAAGGATAAGATGCTACCAATTTATGTATCACTTTTTAATATAATACTTACCTCGGGTATTTTACCTGAATCTTGGACCGTAGGCACAATTATGCCCATATATAAAAACAAAGGCGACGCCCGTAAACCTGAAAACTATAGACCAATAACTATTTTAAGTTGTCTAGGCAAGCTCTTTTACGTCCGTACTAAATCAAAGACTTAACACTTTTCTAGACTCCAATATCATACAGTCCGAAAACCAAGCCGGCTTTAGAAAGGGTTACTCTACCACGGACCATATGTTTGTAATGCATATGCTAATTGAACTTCTTAGAGCTCAAAACAAAAAACTATTCTGTGGTTTTGTTGATTTCTCACAGGCATTTGATTCCGTCTGGAGAATTGGATTATGGAAAAAATTACTACATAGCGGCATATACGGACTATTTTTAGAATTATTTATAATATGTATTCAGACGTCAAATCATGTATATCAGTTAATGGTGAATCATCACCATATTTCCATAGCTTTTGTGGTCAGGGTGGCAGCCTGTCCCCTGTTTTGTTTTCCATGTTTCTAAATGACCTTGAACAATTTCTAACCGGAAATGAAAATGATGGTATAGAAATTCGACATAATACGGTTGACACTACTATGCGGATGGCACAGTAATACTTTCTGACAATGAAGCAGCATTTCAAAAATGCCTAGACGATTTCTTACGCTATTGTGATACCTGGAAACTCAATATTAACTTCAGTAAAACAAAAGTAATAGTTTTTGGATCATGAAAAAATAATAAACATCAATTTAAACTCGGTAAAAATATAATTGAAACTGTTAACCAATATAAATATCTTGGTTTGTAAATGTTGCAGTTTCCTGAACGCCAGAACAAATGTAGTTGAACAGGCCAAGAAAGCTGTGTACTCGCATAAACAATATTGATTTACCAATTGACCTACAATTGAAACTGTTTGACCATACTGTGTTACCAATCCTAACATATAGATGCGAAATTTGGGGTTTTGAAAACTTGGACTTAATCGAAAGGGTGCATTCTGGCTTCCTTAGAAAATTTACTAAAAGTAGAAAAAGTACCCCGCTATATATGCTCTATGCTGAACTAGGACGGTATCCACTGGAGATTATAGTTAAAACAAAAATGTAGAATTTTGGAACAGAATAATATCCGGTAAACAATATAAGTTATCAGATATGTTGTTCGAGCACATTTCGAGTCTAGGTAATTTTAATTGCAAATGGCTGCACTATATTAAAAACATATTAAATGAAACAGGAAACACTGGACTGATTAATAGCAATACATCCGTTAACATTAAAAGTTGTAGATCAATTTAAACACTCATGGAATGAGAAAGTGTCAGCTTCAAGTAAGGGAAAAATGTATATTTAAAGAAACCGTACAATTTGAAGAGTATTTCAGAATTTTGCCTAAATCAGTATACATACATTTAGTTAAATTTCGAACAAGAAACCACAAACTACCTATAAAGACAGGTCGGTGGTCAGGTCAGGATACATCGGAACGAAAATGCCATTTGTGTAGCTCGGGAGATATAGGAGATGAATTCCACTATCTACTTACTTGCCAGTTCTTTTCCGAAAGTCGAACAAAATATATCGCGAAATATTTCTTTAACCGTACGAATATATTAAAATTTAAATAACTTCTAAATATCACTTCCGTTATTTGGTTGAAAAGGTTAAGCCTATTTGTCAAAGAAATAATGTCTGTATTTACGTAAGGATGAATAACTATTCAGTATACTGATATATATTAACTGGTTTAACCGACTGGAAAATGGAATTTGACTCGTTCAAACCAATGTATACCCTGATCAATACAACGGCATAGCTTCTACAGTATCTACATGATTGCATATGACCGATGCACTAACTAATTTACCGTATGTCAGACAGAGTAAGACCTGACCAGACTGCCGATTCACGCAGTCTGGTCTGGGACTACACTGTCCACAAACGCCGTAAGACCCCTTTACCCAGCCGTCGACATTGAACATCATGCACCTTTATACTAATGACGTCATATTGATACCTTTAATAAAGTCCACTGCATGTGTACAGTGCGCATGGTTGACTACAATCAATGGGACCAGCTGAGTGTCGCGATGCTTGTCGTCTGCAATCTCCGAATTGGCCCAATATATTACGTTCATGTATGTAGTAGATAACATATTTCATGGAGTAGAAATGAACAGTATATACCAATAATAAATGTATTACTGTATTCATAGTAATGCTTACATGCACATGTTATGAAGATGCTCATCCATACACACCATAAAACAATCGTGTGCAAACACTGCAGACCCAGGTGGGACAGCTCACGGCGAACCGCCTCATGAGGATTTACAGTGTTTGTTATCATTATTATTTGATTAAAGTGATATGTCGATCGATAGCATAGCATAATCACCCGATATTCATCGGTGTGTTTGAAGTCTGCAATCGTGAAATTCACAAATGTTTGAAGACGCACATTTGACCATGTTGTCATTCAGGCAGCACGATATGTACATCAATAATTTTAAGTTAGTCTATGTCTCTGATGTAGATTGAAACATGTCATGCATACTAGATATGTACAGTCATGATAACTACATGTAAAAACGTAAATATATATTAAAACATTGTATTCATACGACTCCCTCACGTGCTTTCGAATTTCGGCTTCAACGTGAGGGCATCAAAAGATAACAATATCAATTGAAGCTAACCCAGTCTCCTTCTCTGCATATATACATGTATAGATCGAGGACAGCTGGGCTATGCCACTGTCATTTCCATTTGTATAACCTGGTGTAACACATTCATCTATACTGTTCAAGTACAGTATACATGCATACAAGTCTGCTGCAATATAGTGTACATTTATTTCGAATATTGATATCCATAGTTAGCAATTATATTTATTGTTCATAAAAACGTCTGTCAAAATTATGTTATGCTGATAAGTGACACAGATTTCGAAAGCTTTTGTTTTTTATTCAACAAAATGTTCTGTGCTACTTGATTAATTCAATACTTGTATGATAAACACAACTTATGCATCCATATATGGCAAGGCCTCATATGGAAGTTTCTCCCGCCCATTGGGACTTAATCATTTTATTTGCATTTTTGTATTACGTTAAGGCTTTATCATGTCGTTTTCCATCACTGTGTACTATTGGCTTCTTTAAAATGAGACACATGAATGCCATTATTTGTAATACATGTCACCTGACTATTGTAGCAGACACCCTGTCGCCATTTTGATTGCTTATGCCATGCAAATCAATATGTACTCATATGCCGCATGTTGCGGTCTGAGATTTGCAAACTAAAGATATGCTCTATTCTGTTCTGACTAACGATTGTTCATAAGTATCACTGACTGGAGAAATTTGGCTTATGGGTCTAGCGACCAATGTAGATCTAGATCAGCCAGTGCATCCGCACAGTCGTATCCAGTTCCGTTTGTATGTCATTGCGTAATAGACGTAATTACGTCATTCTGCCCATCTCATATGAGGCCACAAGTTGTATGGAGGCCTGACTTGATTGTAGAGCCAGACGGGACCGGCCACCACGGTAAGTGATCGGAAGGGCGAGGACGACCAGGACATCACCCGTACAATCACCGATGACGAAGTCCTAGGTAAGCAATGTACTACTGGTTCGCCGGCTGATACTAATAATAGAGAAATATGAATATGCATATTGACAGCCAGTGGCCCCTGAGTGTGATATTGACATCCAGCGGCCCCTGAGTGTTATATTGACATCTAGCGGCCCCTGAGTGTGATATTGACATCCAGAGGCCCCTGAGTGTGATATTGACATACAGCGGCCCCTGAGTGTGATATTGACAGCCAGCGGCCTCTGAGTGTGATATTGACATCCAGCGGCCCCTGAGTGTGATATTGACAGTGTCAATTGACAGCGGCCTCTGAGTGTGATCAGCAGCAAAGGGTGGTACATCACAACATTGTACTATAATTTCCAATATTACACAACCATAACTATTACAATCATTAAGTGATCCACTTATAAAACTGTAAAATGTCAAGCTCGACAAGCAAGCATCAGCGATGTCGGCCATTTTTTTCTAACTTTGAATGGGAATTCCCAGCAATGTAGGTCATTGAAAAGTTATTCTAATATTCAATGTAGTGTTGAACCATATATAACTGGGAAGTTTAAATAACGAGCTGGCTCTGAGATCGTTATTCAGATGTATTTTCGCAGCATTTGAATACAGTGCTGGATAGTTTGAATAACGAGCTGGCTCTGAGATCGTTATTCAGATGCATTTTCGCAGCATTTGAATACAGTGCTGGATAGTTTGAATAACGAGCTGGCTCTGAGATCGTTATTCAGATGCATTTTCGCAGCATTTGAATACAGTGCTGGATAGTTGAAATAATAACGAGCTGGCTCTGAGATCGTTATTCAGAAAAAATGTGTTAGTATAAGCCGAATACAGAGCTGGGTAGTTTGAATAACGAGCTGGCTGTGATATCCTTATTCGAATGTATTTTCGCAGCATTTGAATACAGTGCTGGGTAACTTGAAATAAAGAGCTGGCTCCTGAGAATCGTTATTCAGACAATTGTGTTAGTATAAGCTGAATACAGAGCTGGGTAGTTTGACTAACGAGCTGGCTGTGAGATCATTATTCAGAACATTGGTTTAGTATAAGTTGAATACAGAGCTGCGAAGTTTGAATAACGAGCTGGCTGTGAGATCGTTATTCAGATGTATTTTCGCAACATTTGAATACAGTGCTGGGTAGATTGAATAACGAGCTGGCTGTGAGATTTGCTTTGATTCAGATGTGCTTTGATAGTATTTGAATACATAGCTGGCACGTATGAATAACGAGCTGGCTCTGAGATCGTTATTCAGCTCTCGCGTGCCCTTTTTGCGGCAAAATGAACTGCATTTTACAGATAAAGCAGCCTAAGTTGTCTAAAAGTCGTTCTTTAAAGTCGCGTCCAATGCTATGTCGTTCCCACTCCCCTGTGAAGCATCGGTGAAAAAATCATGCAAATCCGATAAAGAAAGCTCCATTTTTTTGGCGATAACTTCGTTATTAATAGGCCGATTTGCATGCGGTCTTCGGTATTCTGAATATTTATTTTGGCAACGTTTGAATATAGAGCTGGGTAGTTTGAATAACGAGCTGGCTCTAAGATCGTTATTCAGAAAATTGTTTCAGTATAAGCCGAATACAGAGCTTGATAGTTTGAATAACGAGCTGGCTGTGATATCGTCATTCAGTACTATGTTTTCTGTATATTCTGAATATAGAGCTGGCAAGTTTGAATAACGAGCTGGCTCTAAGATCGTTATTCAGCTCTCGCGTGCCCTTTTTGAGACAAAATGAACTGCCATTTACAGATAAAGCAAGTTGTTTACAAGTCGTTTTTCAAAGTCGCGTCCAATGCTATGTCGGTCACAATCCCCTGTGAAAGCATCGGTGAAAAAAATGTGAATATTTATTTTGGCAACGTTTGAAAATAGAGCTGGGTAGTTTAAATAACGAGCTGGCTCTGAGATCGTTATTCAGCTCTCGCGTGCCCTTTTTGCGACAAAAGTAACTGCCTTTTACAGATAAAGCAGCCTAAGTTGTTTAAAAGTCGTTTTTCAAAGTCGCGTCCAAGGCTATGTCGGTATCACAGCCAGCTCGTTATTCAAATTATCCAGCTCTGTATTCGGCTTATACTAAAACAATTTTCTGAATAACGATCTCAGAGCCAGCTCGCTATTCAAACTTGCCAGCTATGTATTCAGAATATACAGAAAATATAGTACTGAATAACGATGTCAGACCCAGCTCGTTATTCAAACTGACCCAGCTCTGTATTCAGCTTATACTCAGACAATTTTCTGAATAACGATCTCAGAGGCAGCTCGTTATTCAAACTCCACAGCTCTGTATTCAAACACTGCCAAAGTAAATCTGAATAACGATCTGACAGCCAGCTCGTTATTCAAACTTCACAGTTTCTGTATTCAGCTTATACTAAACCAATGTTCTGAATAACGATCTCACAGCCAGGTCGTTATTCAAACTACCCAGCTCTGTATTCGGCTTATACTAACACAATTTTCTGAATAACGATCTCACAGCCAGCTCGTTATTCAAACTACCCAGCTCTGTATTGACTTATACTAACACAATTTTCTGAATAACGATCTCACCCAGCTCGTTATTCAAACTATCCAGCTCTGTATTCAAATGTTGCGAAAATACATATGAATGACGATCTCACAGCCAACTCGTTATTCAAACTACCCAGCTCTGTATTTGGATTATACTAACACAATTTTCTGAATAACGATCTCAGACCCAGCTCGTTATTCAAACTATCCAGCACTGTATTCAAATGCTGCGAAAATACATCTGAATACCGATCTCACAGCCAGCTCGTTATTCAAACTACCCAGCTCTGTATCCGGCATATAATAACACAATTTTCTGAATAACGATCTCAGACCCAGCTCGTTATTCAAACTACCCAGCTCTGTATTCAAATGATGGAAAAATATATGAATAACGATCTGATTGCCAGCTTCAAACTCAGCTCTACATTCGATTGAATGTTGATCTACGATCTACGATCTCAGTGCTAACTTCACACACCTAATAACACAATTCTTCATTAGTTTACGTATGTGTTGAACACTATTTCATTTCGTGTATTATGTTTATGGCAGTTGTCACGGTTGCAGACAAGGTATAATCGGCCAATATAGTGAGAGTTGTAATGGTGATGCCAATATGGATTGACACTTGGTTCAGAAATCAGGAAAATGAGTCAGAAATGATGGTCGTACATTAATTAGAATATAGATAACCGTATTGAAATTTGTAATTTGTGGAGATACTCGGTGTATTTACGGTCGGAAACTTAGATTTATGTCTCCACCTGCGGCGTCGCCGTAAATCTAAATTTCCAACCGTAAATCCACCGAGTATCTCCCTAAATTACAAATTTTAATACAGTTAACTCCTAAATAAAACAAGAATTCTACGTCCCCACGGGAACGAATTGTTAATTCGTGGGAACGAATTGTTATATCGTGGGAACGAATTGTTAATTCGAAGGAACGAATTGTTAAATTGAGTGAACGAATTGTCATTTCGTTGGAACGAATTGTTAAGTCGTGAGAAACGAATTGTTATATCATGGGAACGAATTAATAAAAAAAAATCCATGTCCACTGCGGGGCTCCTACTTTATGAATTATCTTGTGTTGACTATTCAGTTCCCTAGATAAGGTACTCATATATAGCCAGCCACGACATCAGCTAAGTGAAATATATACTTAAGGCCAAAAGCAACTTTACAGTATATAAATTGTTCTATAGTTCGTATGTTTAAAAATCTGATGTAAAATGGTTTTTTAATGCTGAATCTAACACAATTTGGAAACTTTCTTAGTAAATATTGATTATCCAGAGCATGAAATGGATCACCTACAGTGATAGAGAATAGTAGGTTAGTGCCGTGAATGGGCAAAACATCTGGCAAGGCTTAGGAAACGGGATGGGCGAGGCTCTGCCGAGCACATCCCGTTTCCGAGCCGCGACAGATATTTTTCCCATTCACGGCACTAACCTACAATTCTATATCCGTCAACACCTGCTAATGGCTTTAAAATGCAAAAAAAATAATCCCAGCCACCACACATATTCATACGCAGTGATTAGGTCTTATTGACAGGATATCAAACATGTTTCACGGCACAGTGTTTCACGCCACATACGCACTGTGTTTGTTGACGGGATAAATCACAATGATGAATTGACCTTATTCATTACCTAGTGTGCCCACCTTCTGTTATCAATGTATGTGATCCGTTTTATGCTCCGGATATCAATATTGACTAGGTAATGGTGGTCTCTTTACTACAGTTTTTGAAATGAAGGGTGTTGTTGTCTTTTCATTATTTGCACAATATCTTTAAACAAGTGCATCTAATGTTTTGGTGCAATAATTGCAGATTAGATTCAGCATTAAAAAACATTTTATATCAGGTTTTTAAACATACTTGTTCACGAAATATCGAACCATTTATATACTGTAACGTTTCTTTTGGCATTAAATATATATTTGTCAGAGACATAGACAATGACACACGTTCTCGTCTCCTCGTTTCGTTTTTCGTAAATTTCGCGGCACTCTTAATAACATACAGGTTGAAAGTTGCATGTGTCGTGTATTAAGGCGTTCTTTTAAAGTCCCCGATTGGTAGACATGTAAGGAGATCAAAATGAGAAACGTATTTCAAGAACTTACAAATATACAGTAGCAAGGTGTATGATCACGTGGTACTAACAACAACAACAAGTACCGATTTAAAGTACGTATTCTTTTATAGTGTCCTTATTATGTAACGGATTTTGATGAAATATGGCGCATCAAACGCGTCTTGTTAAGCTGCATTTGGTGGTGTCTGTATTTTCGCCCGACACGGAAATCAATTCTTCGCAAAAACGACATAAGTCTGTGTCAAACTCCATAGACCACCAAATGAAGCTCATGAAGACGCGTTTGCTGCGCCATATTTCATCAAAATCCGTTGCATATTAAGGAAAATATCAAATAATACTTACTTTGGAGTGGGCGACGTTGTTGTTGTTGTAACCACGTGATAATGCACCTTGATTATTTTCCGTACACGATGTCGGAAATTGATGTAAGTTCGTCAACAAAATATATTTCCTGAAAAATCTCAAAACTCACATTGACAAGACTGATATATCGGCAGAGTTCAAGGAGGCGTTTGTGCTGTTCGATAAGGACGGCAATGGGAAGATATCGACGGAGGAGCTGGGAACGGTGATGCGCTCGCTGGGCCAGAACCCGACGGAACAGGAGGTCATGGACATGATCAACGAGGTCGACTCAGACGGTACGGAGGAACAAGGCCCCAATTCACTAATCCTTTCACCCCTAAGTAATTGGAATGGATTTTGATATGCTAATTTTGCAACCAATCAAATCGTCACAAAATGGTTTCAGACCAGTCCATTTATGAAAAGGGTGTATGTTTTGTTCAAAATAAAAAATATGAAAATCAAAAAGTGCAGATCCTGGTGAGACGGCTCGTTACGAGCCGGCTCATCTGGATCTGAACTGTTTGCATAAACCGCTATAGCGGGCTTTCGGGTTCAACGATTTACTGAAGCTGCCTTCGACACAAATGTCCGTATTAAGATGTCTATAAAATCACTTCACACATTAACAAGGCGTAGGATCAAGTGTTTCCGAACGGCGTGACGTCATGTTTTTTTTTTAGATGTGTTTACAGTATATTTACTTTAATATCTTTCTAATGCTATTTTTATGAAATATACCGCAGCAAATGCGTACACGTTGCCCTTTATTGTATAGGCGGCTTTAATCTCATAAATTCTGTCGTTTTTGACGAAGAAACGGTTGCAGTAATTGTAAATAAATAAACTAGGACAACGTGAATGTAAGAAATAAATGGGACTCGATTCTTTGTGAAAGTTATAAGTTATAGTAAATAACTTTCAGAGCACACCCTTAAAACACGTATGCCATCGTATTTGGTGCGCTACATATCATCAAAATCCGTCAGTTTATTAGGAAGTTTTTAAAGAAAATCAACTGTAAAAAATGACGTCACAGATTACGTCACGTCGGAAAATCGCGTTCGGAAATCACGTGATCCCCCACCTTGATTAACGTGGTTCGCTAATACTATCATTTTCCATGACCATGTAGGGGTCAATAATCTGAACACTTTTCCGAAAGACTTCGTGCTGTTTTGCATTTTAGATTTGCATTTACGAACGTCTCAACCGTACGAAGTTTAGTGAAACGGGCTCCAGAGGACCGTTTCACTAAACTTCGTACGACAAAATTGTTCGTACGACGATTTCTATATATATATATGTATATAACTTCACACATTAATCTGATTCACTAAAATAAATACTACCGTATTCACCTAGGATTACCCAAAATCTACCACTGATGCAAACTTTATTGTTAACCCTTTGAACCCGAAAGCCCGCTATATCGGTTTATGCAAACAGTGCAGATCCAAATGAGCCGGCTCGTAAGGAGCCGTCTCATCAGGATCTGCACTGTTTGAAAGTAATTTTCATATTTTTGAGAACAACAAATACCCCCTTTTTATAAATGGAATAGTCTGAAAATCATTTTGCGATGATTGGATTGGTTGCAAAATTAACATATCGCAGCCCATTCAGTTACTTAGGGGTGAACGGGTTAATATTAGTTGTGCATTTACGAACATCTTCATCGTACGAAGCTTAGTAATTCAGGCCCCAGAATTGTGGCGGTGAATGGAGAAATATGGCTTATAGGATTTCTGAAACATGCCCTGTAGCCTATTTCACCAAAGCATACTTATCTAGCAAAGTGTAATTTGAGGGAGTAATCATTTATTTTTCCCGAAAAGAATTATTTCATATAGAACTGACGACTGCATATATTTGATGATTAAACGTATACAGAATTATTATACTGAATTTATTACATTAGCACAGCCAAAATGGCTGTGATAATGTAATAAATTCAGTATAATACAAATTAATACATTTATCCTTAACTTGAAAGTTTCTCCCTCAAAGTGTACTTCGCAAGATAAGTATGTTTTGCAGTTTTGGTGAAAAATAGACTACAGCATTGGCTTAAACATACCCATTAAACTGCATTTGCCAAGAAGCATGCACAATATGCATGATCACGTGGTTACAACAACAACAACGTCGCCCATTCCAAAGTAAGTATTATTTGATATTTTCCTTAATATGCAACTGATTTTGATAAAATATGGCGCAACAAACGCGTCTTCATGAGCTGCATTTGGTGGTCTAGAGAGTTTGGCACAGACTTATGTCGTTTTGTGAAGAATCGATATCCGTGTCGGTGACACCTTGATGCATGTACGTTTACATAATGCCGGTAATTGGGACTGGAATGAAATTAAACACTTATAGAAATCCTCTCCAACTGTGATCTGGGGGCAGTTTCACTAAACTTCGTACGACTAATTTGTAAGTGCAAATTTAGGATAGTCTAGAAAGGTCAATTGATGGATTTACATTTATCCCGTCAACACAGTGCGTATGTGCCGTGAAACACGGTGCCGTGAAACATTTTTGATATCCAGTCAATACCATTTTTGCATTTTACAGCCATCTGTAGGTGTTGACGGGATAAATAGAATAGTAGGTTAGTGCCGTGAATGGGAAAAAATATCTGGCGCGGCACGGAAACGGGATGTGCTCGACAGAGCCTCGCCCATCCCGTTTCCTGAGCCTTGCCAGATATGTTTTCCCATTCACGGCACTAACCTACTATTCTCTATCTATTTTCCTTATTTCTGAACCAAAATATATGTTGTGACCATTCATTTGAACCGTCTCGGCGAGACGGTCCAAATGAGTGGTCACAACATATACTTCTGATGAGAAATAAAGAAATTATTGAGCCTTGCCGGATATTTTTTCCCATTCACGGCACTAACCTACTATTCTCTATATAACTGACTATTTATTGACCATGCAGCCTATGCTTAATAGATGTAAATCCAATAATTGTTTACAAGAAAACAGTGTTAATGTGATATTTACAGACTATCATAATTTGGCACTTACGAACATTTTAGTCGTACGAAGTTTAGTGAAACGGGTCCCAGAATTGTGACAGTGACTGGAGAAATGGCGCTTATTGGATTTGTGGCAAGTGTAGCTGCTGATCGAATAGCTCACTCATGTAGCCTGATAACGCTCTATATTCCTTGTTAGAATAATGACAGGCCGGGTGTTTCATTGATTCGGATGCACAAGCTGATCTTAATCCGTACACAGGTGGCATAGCAGAATGTGCCACATATATGCAATTCATATGAAAAAAATCATATGATGTTCATATGAAAAGGGCCTATATGAATTCATATGAAGACTTTTCATATGCATTTGAAAATTTCATATATGCAAATATTTCGCAAATTATTCATATGAACTTCAAATGTTACATATGCAATTCATATAATTGTTATTTCTAGGGAACGAATTGTCATATCGTGGGAATTAATTGTTAATTCGAGGGAACAAATTGTTATATCGTGGGAACGAATTGTTATATCGTGGGAACGAATTGTTAATTCGAGGGAACGAATTGTTAAATTGAGGGAAATAATTGTTATTTCGAGGGAATGAATTAATAAAAAAAATCCATGTCCTCTGTAGGGCTGCGTGTTTTACTGCCTACTAGCAAACAGCTGCTGCATTGCATACCCCGATCAGCCTGGTCTGAGTCTCACATGTGGTCAAGGGATAATCATCATTGCCCAAGCCACAGTCACGTACTAGTATATTATCGACCCTGCGTTTATTATTAGCTCACCTGAGCCGAAAGCTCACGTGAGCTATTGTTACAGCTTATCGTCCGTCGTCCGTCCGTCCGTCAACATTTGCCGAACTTTTCTTCTTCTGAACTGTTGCGGCGATGTTGACCAAATTACACGGGATGGTCTATGGGTTACATCATTTTCTGATTTGTTAAAATGGCCTGAGGTCGTCGCATAATCCAAGATGCCTGCCGTTGAAAAGTATGCCAATTTGCTAAAACATCTTCTTATGGACCGCCAGACCGATTTCGACGAAACTTGGCAGGAATGATTGATAGTCAATGCTCTTTCAGATTTGTTAAAATGATAACCCCAGGATAAAAAATGGGCGGGCCCCGGGGCTCAAATTTCAAATTTCACCAAATATGGTCATGCTATATATACAATCGGAGGAATCGTCAAGACGATCACTTTGGAGCATTTATTTGGTAAAAATCAGTTTCGACGAAACTTGACAGGAATGATAGGTAGTCCAGGCTCTTTCAGATTTCTTAAACTGATGACCGGCATCACAAATGGGCGGGGCCCAGGGTCACGTAGGGGCGAATTTTCACTTTTGACCAAATATCATCATACTATATATCAAACCCAAGGTATCGAGGACCGAGACGATCACTCTGAAGCATTTGTCAAACTCGGATGATTACGTCATCGAAGATGGCCGCCGAAACGTCATCCATTTATTATATATTTCAAAAGTCTTCTCCGATTGGCCGATACTGGTCAAACTTCACAATTACGGTTCGTAGGCCAGGTGAGCGATACAGGCCCAGTTGGGTCTCTTGTTTTTAATTACATACTTTGAAACCAAATTAAAAACAAGCAACGTGTCTGTTCAGCACGATATATTAATTATGATGTAAAACTGGTTATTCTAGCATGGACCTTATTTGCAAGTCTGTACTTGATAATGAATGTTTACAGACAAATAATTATATGATTGGAATAACATAGATACGAGATGCGTGACGATAGTTATCGTAAATAACTTAATAATTCCAGCACAAAAATATTTACACAATTCCCTAACATGTTATTGGCCCATAGCAAGTCTCTGTCCAAAATTTATATCCCAGTAAACTCCCACGCCGAACTACTTTCTACAGGTGCGCTGTCAGTGCTGTCAATGTAAACAAATGCCGTCTGTCAAAATAAACACATTTTCTTGATGAATTTATTTTAAATGCTGGAATTATAAGGAATGAATGGCCTTTTTGTGGAATTTATTGGGATATAAATTGGAAAAGTCGCGGGAATACTGGACAATTCATTCCCTCGAATTAACATTGTCATATCGTTGGAACGAATTGTCATTTCGTGGGAACGAATTATTAATTCGAGGGAACGAATTGTTATATCGTGGGAACTATTGTTATTTCGTGGGAACGAATTGTCAATTCGAAGGAACGAATTGTTAACTTGAGGGAACAAATTGTTATTTCGTGGGAACGAATTAATAAAAAAAAGCATGTCCCCTGCGGGGTTCAGTATAATACACATGCACCGGCTGTAAATACTAGCATACAGTTTAGCGTTATTACACAAAGTGCGCTGTCGCAGTGTATTAACCCTTACACAGCTATCTTAATTTGTTATCGTCTGCTGTTTATTTTCTATTTTCGATTTTTATCATCAAAAACATGCTTTTTCAGCACTTTAGAATAATTTACAACATGCTTTGACAGCACTTCAGAATCATTTCCATTGGAAATGATTCTGAAGTGCTGTCAAACCATGTTTTTATTGAGAAATAAAGCAAGATATAAAAGCAACAGCAGACGAAAATGGTTGTGTGTTCCACCATTGATCATCATTTGATATAAACACAACTGTTTCGTAAATACGGCTGCTTATATGTACAACATATATGTGAACATTCTCTTGTTACTGTATCCCACCTCGGCCACCGTAGTATATAAAAGTCATCGGTCAGTGTCACCCCTTGTGCGGTTTGACAGAGAATTTAGAATGTCAACAGAACGTAGGATACAATATAGATAACCATACGTAGAAATAGTCAAGAAACAACGTCCTATAATCTATAATACTGTAACACACAAACCACTTGGACACTTTTTGTAACCCATATACATGTATCTGTAACCCGCATACTGTTTGAATTGTAACCCTTAAAAGGCGGGAACCGAAAATGTCGTCTGCTGTTGTTTCCATATTTTGTATTCTTTCTAAATAAAAACTGGTTTGACAGCACTTTATAATCATTTCCATTGGGAAATGATTCTAAAGTACTGTCAAACCATATTTTTCATGAGTAAAAGGGCAAATAAAACCTAACCAGCAGACGGCAAAATTTAATTCAGTATTCTAAGGGTTAATAAATGTTGACATATATATCCGGATAAATGCCTGTAATATTATAAGGATACATGTTGCTTACTGCTCATTCATACATTTTGACGTCATTATGACATCACTCGGTCAATTTCCACTGCTGAGAACGTTGTGAAGCAGTTGAAAAGCCGTATCATTTATTTCATTATTTTCATTGAAAGAGTGAAATACATAATATACTGAACAGATGAAATGCAAAAACAAATGTTAGTTAGAAATACAATGTCATTAACAGCAAGTATTACGCAGATAGTTTGTAAAATATCAAAAATAAAACATCCTACACGCGTATAACTCAAGGTGTATGATCACGTGGTACTAACAACAACAACAAGTACCGATTCAAAGTACGTATTATTTTATAGTGTCCTTTTTACGTAACGGATTTTGATGAAATATGGCGCCTCAAACGCGTCTTGTTAAGCTGCATTTGGTGGTCTCTGTATTTTCGCCCACACTTCTGTCTCCGACACGGAAATCGATTCTTCGCAAAAACGACATAAGTCTGTGCTAAACTCCCTAGACCACCAAATGCAGCTCATGAAGACGCGTTTGCTGCGCCATATTTCATCAAAATCAGTTGCATATTAAGGAAAATATCAAATAATACTTACTTTGGAGTGGGCGACGTTGTTGTTGTAACCACGTGGTGATGCACCTTGGATATATCATTGACGTGTACACGAATACTTAAACTGTGGAATCTGTCTAAACATGACACCCTGTGAGGCTTCACTGTAATTAAGACCTTCTTGAACATTATTTGTCGTTTTCATTCATTAATATACAGGAGCATAAACTAAATTACAGTGAAACCCACCTAAATTAAACACAACCTCAATTGGGTCACTAGAGTTTCCGGTTTTGAAAGGTTCTACTGTAATTTATATATATGTTTCAATAAACTAATTACTACGCCAGTTATCGTTCGCTCGAAAATAATTTATTGAAAGATTACTTTTAGCAAGTGACACATATATTTACAGGTAACGGAGAAATCGATTTCAGCGAATTTATGGCTATGATGGCCAAGAAGACGAACGTCGACCCGGATCAGGAGTTACGGGAAGCCTTTAAGGTATATTCGAGGCATTTTATTTTGTTTTCATGGCAATCTCATTTCTCTGACTTTCTGTTGGTTTCTAAACATAATTATTACTGTCTGTTTC
>CM055269.1:15402631-15487631 GCA_029237695.1 Conchocele bisecta | reverse complement strand
AACTGATTATTATATTTCACTCTCGTCTTAACATTGTTATATATTGACTTAATAACATTGAACATTTTGCCTCTACTACCTAAATGTAAAAGTTTGTACCACAAATTATCGCTAACAACATAATCAAAGGCCTTCGTAAAATCTACGAATGCATAGAATAATTTTGAGCCATTATTAATATACTTCGTAATTAGACAATGTAATACAAAAATATGGCCTATTGTATACATATCTTTTCGAAAACCTGCCTGTGCCTCGACGTATACATAATATTTTTCGGCCCATTCTGTCAGTCTATTATGTAAAACTCGTGTAAACAGCTTACCTACTGCACTTAATAAATTAAATGTTATTCCTCTATAATTATTTGTATTGTTTATGCTACCTTTCTTATGGAGAGGAATTATATGTCCATCTGACCATGCGTCTGGGAAATAACAGTTATTAAATGCTACGTTAAAAAGCTTTTGAAATAAAGGCAGAAGTATATCTTTGCCATGAATACAAAGTTAATTTAGCACTAAATCTGGTCCTGCAATTTTATTATTTTTGGAGCCGGCAAATTCCCTTATCTATCTCACTCTGCGATATTTCAACATTTAGCTCATCGAACAAAATGTATATTTCGGACTGAAGGAATCTATCATTAAATTGTAATATATCTTCATCTGCTTGGAAAAAATGATCTTCCGGATTGTTTATAGCTTTAAAATACTGTACAAATGAATATGTAGTTAACTTGCTAGTATTTGTGTTTATACCACTTGCTTTCTTCAAACGATTCCAATATTATTTTGCATTTCTGACTCTTGCATTTAGCAGGTTACATGTTTGCTGTTTTGCCTGCTGATATCTAGACTCACGGAGTGATTTTTTAAACATAGATCTTGCCAGAACCATAGTTTGCCTATTCTGATCAGTCTTATCTAAGCGATATATGTTTAATTTATCATAGAATATTTCTTTAAGATATTTACACCTATCATTATAATTGGAATTTGTATTTACAGACGCGACATTTCCCTTATGATGACGTACATTCACCTTCATATTAGGTGTACATACAGAATTAAAAATATCATTTAAACCAGAAACCGCAGAATTTATTGTGTCATTGGTGGGCGTATTGTTTAAATCATCTATCAATTTCTCCAACTTTGATGTAGTAATTGTTGATGTCATATTATTTTATACTCCTCCATGTAGTCTATGTTCCATTTATATTTGTATTGTACATATTGCAGATCATTGAAAACACCTTGTTCATTTTGATTGTCAGCATTAGATGCCGGCATCAATTAAAAAGTAACAATACAATGATCAGATAGTACATTCGGATCATCAACACTAAAGGAAGAAAAATAATGTAAGAGATCAGCATTTACAACAACTAAATTTACCATGCTGCTTCCTCTGCCACCCACAAACGTGCATTTTCCCAACAGTGTGTCCTCACCTACACGACCGTTTTCAATGCGGAGGCCGGTTTCTTTGCATAGATCTATTAATAGTCGGCCATTTGCATTTACATAATTATCCTGTGTAGAACGGGGAATTTCGGTGTCATTTACATAATCGCTGGGCAATGTAGGTATGTGTGTGGCAGAATCGTCAGCAACGTAATCCGGAAGTGTACCACACCTGGACTTTAGATCTCCTAATATCATGAAATTACATTAATTATTTGTGGATTGTTGTATATGTAAAATATCGTCAGAAATAACAGTATATGCATGCGTCTCTGTATATGCTTGTCTTCCGCTATTTTCAGGAATAACATACACAAGACAAACAAATAAATTATGTTCAAATCCAAAATTGCCTCCCTTGAATTTAAGCCACACGTGAGAGTCGTCCACATCTTTGACAAACACGTCGTCTGCAATCAAACAACTATTTACATATATAACAATAGTAACATAATACAAATATATAGGCATATTTATGTCACAAAGTGGTTCTTTTTTAAATGCCAAAAAACATATCGCTAACCAAGCTACGAAAGCTATGTATAGCTTATTATCAAAAGTGAGAGAATTAAACTTGCCTGTGGATTTGTATACAAATTGACCTTTTTGAGAAAATCATTAAACCAATTTTGCTATATGGCTCTGAAATATGGGGGTTTGGTAATAATGAAATAATTGAACGAGCACAAGTAAAGGATTATAAATACGCACTTAACTTAAAACGATCAACACCGAGTAAAATGACATATGGAGAATTAGGTATATTCCCAGTGCATGTCGATATACTTACACGAATGACCAGCTTTTGGACAAAACTAATACAGCCAGACAATATGAAATTATCGAGTAATATGTATTCGATGTTACTTAGTTTACACACCTATTGGAAAATTGATTTTCAATGGATTACATATATAAAGCAGATTTGCATTGACTGTGGCATGTCTGGTTTCTGGACATCACAAAACGTACCTAATAGAAAATGGCTCATTTGTAGTATTAAACAAAAACTGAAAGATTTGTATATATCAAAATGGAGATCTGCAATACAGGAAGATAAAACACACATACTTTTTAAAGAGGATACATGTACAGAAAACTATTTATTAAAACTCGGCGAAAGCGTATATAAACAAATTGTATTAGTTCGTACTCGAAATCATAAGTTACCAGTTGAAACTGGAAGGTGGACTAGAACAGAAAGACAGCAGCGATTTTGTAAGCTGTGCAAACACGATTTGTGAAACCTTATTATTATAAAAGACCAAATGTACAAAAGTTTCACCAACTAATGAATACGAAAACTTTGAAAGAATTAAGGAATTTATCGAAATTTGTATCTCTTATAATGAAACAGTATTGTTCATATTAAGTTAGTTAGTAGTATATTTATGATCAGAAAGGACATTATATGGAAGTGTAATGTTTTTATTAATATTGGATTGCGTGAATTATACATGTACATGGGCCGCCGTTCGAGAAAAGGGACCTCACGACATTTGCGACCGGTATACTCACATATGATACTGCGCCCCCGCGCAGTCTCATCAGAACATACGCTGTTCACCATTTAGATATTTAAGTTGTAGGGTGTGAATGCACAGGACGAATTATTTCCCCAATAGTAAATGCTGTGTGCTCCCTTTCGGCGGCCGGCGACCCACATGTAAGCATGTTTGAATAGTAAGTTCAAATAATCTGTATGTATTGTATTGATGCCAACATGTGTTTAATGACATTACTGTCTCTTGTATTGAATGCCATGCATAACAAGTGTATGGATAACCCTGCTCGTGCAATATTATTATTATGTGATTCACAAAAACGGCATTTAAAACTTGTATCTAGATGCAGAGTATTCGATTTGCATACCCTCAGCTTTCGATTTCGTATCCTGAGAGTAACAACATATTCGGAATATGCATCCATTATACACCATTTGCCATAACTCTATTTCCGACCGAGGTCGGAGGTGGAAACGAAATGGCCTGTGTGTAGACTACTGATAAATGTACTGCTTAAACTGCCAGCAACATATCATCCTGAATACACATATCTATAATAATACTATGTAGGTAGACCATGTACATTTATGTTTAAGATGTCCACTGGGTCGAACCTGTTCTTGAGAAAACCATCTAAGAATGTTGTCCTCCCAAAGATATTAAATCGTAATTACACATAAAACATATATTTCCAAACCAACTTTTATGTTTTAAGATATTTGAATTAAAGTCACCGTCACATGGTCAGCTATTCGTTATATTTATACATTTGAATAGTAATTTATCTTGAGTAGCCATTGCGTCATTTCATGATGTTGTATTTTATTTACCTCATGTTGTCATAACTATGTTACCTGAGTGAATAAATGAATAATACTAACTGTGGCTCATTCATCTGCGAGATGATCAACAGCCAATGAAAACTCGGGACGAATTAGCAGATTTATTGACACTTTCGGAACATACTCCAAAAACACCAACCATAAGTCAAGATTCAAGATGGCCGACTCCTGTGTTGCTAAACGCGCTAACGCAAATTTTAATCTAACAATAATCTTATTTTGAAGGCAAGAAACATTGAAAGAAATGTTTACCACTGGATTGAACTGACAAGTTAGCTCATATGTTATGTTTTATAAAAACCGCTAGTTGATGAACGTGTTAATACCCCTAAAACTAGAACCACAATCATACAGATATTGTTTTTCTAGAGTATGCCATATTATGCCATATCGCACACATGTATGAAAACATTTAAAAATGCAATTCGGACATATGTCATATAATGCCTATATCTTTGTAGATACCGTCGAAACATTGACAAAGGTTTCAGGACACACATCCAATGAAATCCAATTAATCTTTTGTCAACTATCCACTTATTTACGAAAAATATCATATATATATAAATTATATATATTTTATTGGCGGGGGGGGGGGGGATTAAACTTTACGATATATAAGGAAATACGATAGAACATCCCACACACTGGCATGCACATCAACAGCGAACAGGTCAGCCCTGACCTGACAACGATATATATTTCCGATCACGCGGCACATATTGAGTATGAGCCTAGATATGGAATTACTGGAAGGCATATAATAGACACTGATCTTTTTGTATTGGCATGGGTAAATAAGACAAACAAAATGGCACAGTGTAGCATCTGATCATGTCGTTTCATGGAGGAATAAGATAAAACATACCGATTAAATAGCAAACAGTATAGGCACTGATCATTTATTATTGGCATAGGTAAATAAGATGAATTTAATCGCAAACAGTGTAGAGATTTATCAACAAAATACTTTCATTGAGGAATAAACTACAAATGTATATGCATATCTATTGAATTAATTAACAAATTCCAGTTTATTTATGAGGTTCCGTTTATCACACCTTAGCAGTTATTGTTTGTACTAAGGTGTATTAACCGGTTGTTTATTGTGTGATCTTTGGTGATTACACAGCAAATGTATTGTCTAATAAATGACACCATGAATCGGTTTCACTAGTATGATATATAATGCAAATCTATAAAAACACAAAACTTTGTTTGTTTTAATATTCCTATCTATGTGCATGTAATTATGATGTCAAATATGCACAAATTATCATAATAAAACTTAACATATACATCAACTCATTTACAACCCATTCATTTACTATTATAAAGGAATAGAAGAAATCAAAATTCGCTATGTAATTACGAGATGGTATTTGAATGCTCTAAGCGCGGCAGTCTGAAGTGCGTATGGGCTCTTGTGACAGATATAAATGAAAACAGATTTTCAATGGTGTGTGTGGGGGGGGGAGATAATGTTCTGCCCATGATTTTCAATGGGGGGGCGGGATAATGTCCTATCCAGGATTGTCAATGGAGGGGGATAATGTCATTACTGTCTATAATATATAGGAGGGATAATATCCGGTGGGGGGGGGGGGGATAATGTCCTACACTCACGAATTGACCAACTGGGTACGAAATTACCAAACTGGGTACGAAATAACTTGCTATGGGTACAAATTGACAATATACTTGGTACGAAATAACCAAACCGGGTACGAAATGATATAGGTACGAAACAGTATTGGTAACAATTGACCAGGTACCTTCTCAAATTGATTTTTCTTGCAACCCATTCATTTACTATTACATAGGAATAAAACAAATTAAAATTCGCTTAATGATTTACATTTCTTACATTATTTCTAAAAAAAATATTCTCAACATCAATATTTGAGAAGTCTTTATTTAAATCGGTAAACTTACAAAGTAAATAAGGATGCAAACTTAAATATTGTACCAGGAGATGTACCATTGTACCGTAGACAGTTACAAATCCGCCAGGTAGTCAAAAGTTACCATGTAAATATCCGTGATAAATACATATTTAATACGCATGCGCATTCAACATAACAAATAGTAATTTTGGAGACAGCTTTCGAATTTACAAGTCTTGGACATAAATGTCAGATAAACAACCTCATACGGTAAAATAAACATTATTTTACACCGGACTATTATTCGTTATTAATACTTTATTGATACAGCTTTGACAGTTTTGTGTCACTACGTTATCAAACGCGCCGGAAAAACGATTGCAAAAATCATTCTTCCAACTGCTAACTTACAAAGAAACTATCGCCTTCAATTGCTACCGAGGGGAGAATATCGCTGTGAGGTAGCAATTTTGTTTCTAGTATCTAGGCAGCTTTAATCTCACAATTATGTCGCTTTGACGAAGAATCGGTTGCTGTAAATGTAATTAAAAATTTGAGCACGTGAATGTAAAATATAAACGGTACGTGATTCTTTGTGAAAGTTAGAATTTCTTGTAAATAACGTTCACGTGGTTTCCGAACCCGATTTTCCGACGTGACGTAATCTGTGACGTCATTTTCATAGTAGATTTTCTTTAAAATATTCTTAACAAGCGGACGGATTTTGATGATATGTAACGCACAAAATACGATGGCATATGTGTTGTAAGGGTGCTCTGAAAGATATTTAGAATAACTTATAACTTTCACAAAGAATCGAGTAACGTTTATTTCTTACATTCACGTGCTCTCGTCGTTATTTACATTTACGGTAACCGATTCTTCCACAAATATACAGAATTATGAGATTAAAGCCGCCTACACAATAAAGGGTAAATTGTATCGCATTTCCTGCGGTATATTTCATAAATATATATCATTCTATTAGAAAGATAATAAAGGAAATAAACTGTAAACACATCTAAAAACATGACATCACGCCGTTCGGAAACGACGTGATCCCACACATTGACTTTCAGAGCACCCATAAAACACATATTATGTGACAGTGACTGGAGAATTAGGCTTAGGCCTAAAAAAAAAGGTTTGTTTCCTGCTGTTACCGGGCGGAAAAAGATAGGTTCGGTAGGTAGGGATGTTTTTTTTTTTGTTTTTTTTTAATTTTTACTGTACAGTGTATGTATTATTTTAATTTAGTCAGACCGGGTCGGGTGAATCAATTTTTGACACCGCTGCTAATATACCTACTGCCCTGTGGAAGAGAAAAAAATATGGGGGGGGGGGGGTGGGCGGGGGCGTGATCACCACAAAATGTAGGGAGGGTGACGAACAAAAGAAATGTAGGGGATGGACTCTGTCACATGAATATCTCTTCCACAGGGGAGTATGTATGTTTACTGGAATAGTCCAATATTGAAGCATTCATATTTGACAGGAACAATAGTCAAAAGTCATAGTGTATCTAGAATCAATTGTTGGACACACTAAAGTAAACAATTACACAACTGTAGCAGCTTTTTTTTTTTAAATTTCATGCCGCGAAAACACATGACACACAATTCTAACGATGTAAATCGCCAATACTTACAGAGCAAGTGACCTTAAATGGCGTAGATTTGGTGTGGACCATGTGGTAAATGGCATTAATCGACGAGCCATGGTCTACCACCCGAATCTCGTTGACCTTGCACCAAAAACATCGAAGAGCAATCAAACTGTTGCTCTCGCCGGCCATGTTGGATACGGGACAGGTAAAAAAAAAAAGAAAAATAAATTACAGTCGGGGGTAAAACTAGACGGTCGGTCGGGTTACAGGAAATAAACCTCTTTTTTTTTTACGCCTTATGGGCAAAATATCACTTTTAAATTTTGTTTTGCATAAAATTCGTAAGTGTGGGTAAGAAAGGTACCAAGCAAAGTCATTTCTACATATACGTCTTACATTTAACAAATCAGATTTTTTCAAGAGTATCACGATACAAAAGTTTCGCAAAAATTACGCCGCCGTCTTTGAACGTCGATATCTCGAAACGTCGCGACTTCCCATAAGCCCCATTCAATCTAGTGGGATGGGCGTCCCTTCACCCACCCACGCCGCTGTACACCACCATATGTGGCTAATCTTGCTATAATGTTTCTTTATTACAAAATGTTTGAATACTGTGCTAGAACGCAAGTAGCTTGATTGGCTGAGCCTGAACTGTGCTACAGCTCAGGCACAGCCGATGAAACTGCTTGCATGCGAGTTGGCATTGCACATTGATCGTTGAAGTCTGGGCAAGATTAACGCAGGTGGTGTGTATCTTCTACAGCTAAATGTTTAGTGCCAGGAACGCCGGGATACAAACATAGAGATAGCCAGGCTAGTGTCGTTTTGTATCGAGTTTATCAGGCAAGACTACTATCTGTTACACGTTTTGCTGCTGACGAACTTTAAGCTATTAAGCACATTAAACCTAAATAATATTTAATTATAAGTACATGTACGTTTTCATCAATGATACAAAAGTCACCCTCCCCAAATATTTTATTTGATGAAATCCCATAAAATATTGATTTTATTGTGAATGTTTTTCCTATCGATTTTCAAAATCTAACTTTTGTTTTCTTTGTTACATCATTTCACAACTATTTCGCCAGGTTTCGGAGTCAATTTCTAAATTTGTCATTTTTCTACCCTCCTTGAGGCCATCCTCCTCTTTTTTGTCCCATTTTACATTCAGCAACATTGATTGGTTTGTAATTCCACTCCGAGCACTACACATTATTCTCAAAGATTAGAAGATTTCTTTTCTTGATGTTGTATTGAGTTATTTTTAGTTTGTATTGTTGTCTTGTTTTGTTGCGCCAATGGCTTTCTTTAGCTGGTACATACTGTATGCATGACGATGTTTGTATTAAACAATAACTATATAATACTGTGAAACCTCTCTAAACCGGACATACTGGGAGGGTCCCAGGGTGTCCGGTTTAGAGAGGTTTCACAGTAAATCAGTAATATGACTATTTAAACACATAGTTGTGTACTATGCGATCATGAACAGACAATATCATCGGAGCTAAATGACACAGAAACCCATCAAAATAAAATCATAGATGTTGTATTGAAGTCCGGTTTAGAGGGGTTTCATTGTAAGTTACAATACACTATGTAAATTTATTCGTTGAAATCGTTCTTCAAGTTTCAACCGTCTACAATGTGTTATTATTTGTGGTGGTGACTGGCGACATGGGGCTTAATGGATTTGTGACCAGTATAGCTCCTGATCAAATAACACAATAAATGTAGCCTGGTAATGATCTGTATTTGATGGAATGGTGAACAGTGTATATCCTCATCAGACTGTGCGCAAAACCCGTAAACCCCATTTCGCCAGTCACAGCCATATTCGTTTGTTACAGATCGGGATGGAGGGGAAATGGATGGTGAAGAACGACGATGGTGACGCATTCATCTGCTTTACCTTTGACGTGCTAGTTGTGTAATTCTCTAATACAATGACGTTTGTATGATATCGTCAAGATTACTGTTTTGTCCAGCTATATGAGCCCCTGTATCGTAAATTTTACTATTCCGTCCAGCTTCATGTCCCACTGTATCGTCAAGATTACAATTCTGTCCAGCTTCATGTCCCACTGTATCGTAAATATTACTATTCCGTCCAGCTTCATGTCCCACTGTATCGTTATAATTACTATTCCGTCCAGCTTCATGTCCCACTGTATCGTCAAGATTACTATTCTGTCCAGCTTCATGTCCCAATGTATCGTAAATATTACTATTCCGTCCAGCTTCATGTCCCACTGTATCGTCATGATTACTATTCTGTCCAGCTTCATGTCCCACTGTATCGTAAATATTACTATTCCGTCCAACTTCATGTCCCACTGTGTCCTCAAGATTACTATTCCGTCCAGCTTCATCACCCACTGTATCGTAAATATTACTATTCCGTCCAGTTTCATGTCCCACTGTATGGTAAAGATTAATATTCCGTCCGGCGTCATGTCCCACTGTATCATAAAGTTTACTATTCCGTCCAGCTTCATGCCCCACTGTATCGTAAAAAAATACTATTCCGTCCAGCTTAATGTCCCACTGTATCGTATTTATTACTATTCCGTCCAGCTTCATGTCCCACTGTATCGTACAAATTACTATTCTGTCCAGCTTCATGTCCCACTGTATCGTAATTATTACTATTCCGTCCAGCTTCATGTCCCACTGTATCGTAAAGATTACTATTCCGTCCGGCTTCATGTCCCACTGTATCATAAAGTTTAATATTCCGTCTAGCTTCATGCCCCACTGTATCTTAAATATTACTATTCCGTCTAGCTTAATGTCCAACTGTATCGTACATATTACTATTCCGTCCATCTTAATGTCCCACTGTATCGTACATATTACTATTCCGTCCAGCTTCATGTCCCACTGTATCGTGAAGATTATTATTCCGTCCAGCTTCATGTCCCACTGTATCGTAAATAGTACTATTCCGTCCGGCTTCATGTCCCACTGTATCGTAAAGATTATTATTCCGTCCAGAATCATGCCCCACTGTATCGTAAAGATTACTATTCTGTCCAGCAATATGTCCCATTGTATCGTAAAGATTACTATTCCATCCAGCAATATGTCCCACTGTATCGTAAAGATTACTATTCTGTCCAGCAATATGTCCCATTGTATCGTAAAGATTACTATTCCGTCCAGCTTCATAATAATATAGAGCTAACATTAATGATTTCAGTTTATGTAGATTGGCTCCATATGACTCAGCTTTACAACCTCTAGAACATTAAGCCAGATATACAAGAGGGTGTGGTGTGGTGTGGTATCAAATGAGGAAATACGGGTAGCAGTTGTGCTCTTGTTTGCATAGTAATAGCGTATATGTAATATTGTACATGCGTTACAGTTCATGCATCGACGGAACGATTCTGAAGAACCCAAGCGTGTGTATGTTGATATAAAACAATATGCAACGTATACTAATATTATGAATCTAACTTTATGAGCCCGAATATTAACCCGTTTTCCGTCGATATTGATTTCTGTGATGTACAATATTTTCTGTAAATGACATCGAGAGTTGACACCAAATTCAGAGCTCATTGAATTTCGCATGAGCTTTGAGTTTCGTATGAAATTTCTACGTCATTTACGGAAAATATGACTGATTTTTGAAAACAATATCGGCGAAAATTACAACGATAAGAGAGGTAAACGACACCCCGGTTCATATAATATGTAGTAATGAGAGAACGTAGATAGTTATCTCCTAGTGAATTTATTTATAGAAATCCGGTCGAAATTGTGTAGTTTCGGGCCTTATTGCTTGTAAAAAGAGAGAATGTAGCATGATTTGTTGTGAAGTGTTGATCCAAATCATCCTAGATATATACGCAATCTGATCTGAGACTACATTATTTACTAGATTCCTATTTTCATACGTATTTATGTTATTGCAAACAGTGTATGCTCAAATCAGACTGCACATATGTGCAGTCTTATCTGGGTCTACTCTGTTCGCAAAACGAAATTTGCAAAGGGAGGATCCCTCATTCCACATATGCACAACCCGGTTCATATAATATGTTTCAATGAAGGATCGTCGCACGACGCATTAAATTCCAAGATGTCCGCCACCTTTTGTCTCACGACACATTATTAAGGAGCGACTTTGGTGAAACTTGCAAAAAGGGTAAGGTATTGTCTGAGAAGTTATAATATATAACATGAAACGTAACTGAACACATTCATCGGCTTCTGAAAGTAATACAAGTATTTGATACGATAAGGCAGTTATTGAGTTTAATTGTTAATATAATCTCCAATGCTGTTGTATAATGTAATGTATGTGTCACGTGTAGTCTAACTATACGTACTCCTCCCATATTAGTATGTTACCTGCTTGAACGTACATTACTTGACACTTTATTGTTTTACTCGATGTTACTCACACATTAGTTATCACATGATGTGCAATGGTGATTTTAAACAATCACTCGAATATGATGTACAGGCTTTGATCTGACAAACCATTGCTTATTTCTTTTCTCTTCAGTAGCCGATTTCATCAACATTGCAAAGTATACTTTAGTAGCAAAGTATACTTTGAGGGAGAAATTTTCAATTTTATGATAAATTTATTAATTTTTATTATACTGAATTTATTACATTATCACAGCCAAATTGGCTGTGATAATGTAATAAATTCAGTATAATAATTCTGCATACTTTTAATCATGAAATATATGCATCTGTTAGTTCTATATGAAATAATGCATTTCAGGAAAAATAAATGATTTCTCCCTCAAAGTATACTTTGCTAGTAAAGTATACTTTGCAATGTTGATGAAATAGGCTACTGATCTGGCGGGTCCGATTGGAAATATGACAGTCTGAGGTTATTTCAAAACGTTGCCCATATATAAAACATACAATGTATGTAAAGCATAACACGATTGATTATGAGCTTATTCACCTGTGTTTCTGCAATGAATGGTACCACAGGAGCATTGCCATAAGTATGTACACAGCATTCCCATCATTTTACATTTGCATCTTTGAATACGGCAGCCGGTTGTACATACGCATGAAATAATCTCCAAAATGCACCAGGGATTGGTGGTTGCCTCATCAACTATGGCACCAGTTGGTCGCTAACGATTGACATTTGCAGAATAAGGTCACACTGGCGTTGCACGTAGCTACATCAGTCAACAGTTACACGCTGTCACACACAATTATAACATGAACTGTTAGTATTTCTTCTATCAACTGGTATTGTAGCTGCCAATTGATTTTATGTACAGGAAGATAGTTTGGCTTATTGGATGCGCCAGTCTTCATGCGCAGCCATGGCCAATTCATCTTTTCAAAATGGGTTATGAGCAGAAACAGTACGTCTGTGTCTCGGGAAGATATCACAATAGACTCGGCATGTATGGTGATCAATGCCGTGAAGGACGGATCATGTGTTCATATCTCATGGTTAGCTCGTAGTGCATACACATCCGACGTAGAGATTGATATTTTCACATCTGCTATATCGCGCACTCCGCCAGCAATCACTACTGTTTCACACACCGGAGCCTGTAGGATGAGTTGTTCAGTCACAGAGATAACTTATTTGCACGCAATGCTGGGTTGGTCCACTTCCACTTATTGGGTAAAGACACTGATGGGTCTTTAATTATGCACCGAATCGGTTGCCAGCGTTATGTATGTTTGTATTGGTTCTCGTACCTGCCTTGATGGAATGTTGTTGATAACGATCATGTGTATTAGCAAATCAGCTGAAATATGTAATATTTACTTCATAAAATATATGTGCATAGTCTTCAAATGTTATTACCATGGTTTGTTTACCAATAGCCATCATCACCGCCTGTCCGTATCTACTGGCAGTGATATCGGAACAACTGCACGCTTTGTGAGCACATGTTCATTGACTATATTGAATTAAGTTGTTGAATGCAAACTCCTGTCTGTCGAGGTAGGTGACACTAGAGCAGGCATAAGTTCATGTTTCAAAACGGTTCACAAGTTGTTATCCCGACCTGCATAATATCCAGTAATGAGCCAATGTGTCATCGTTTTCAAATCGATGTGTATGTGATCTTTAAGAAACGATTATTCTGCGATCGGCGTAGCAACATTCTAGGTGGCAATATTTTATAGAGCATTTGCTGTTGTCATAAATACTCTGAAGTATTGTAGAAGTACGATTAATTTGCTCTGGTCTTAGGCAGTAAATGTTGCTGGTGGATTGAGCGATTGTAGTATTTTGGTATCGTCCCGAGACACAGATTTCCCGATACTGCTCATACATGTATCTCATTGTTGATAAGGTATGCTGTGTATGGAGATTGGCACGTCGAATAAACCATTGTGTCTTCCTGTACATAAAATTCATCGACAGCTACCAGAACAATTGATAATAGTATTTCATCACTGCGTGTGACTGTGTGTCACAGTTGGCTAGACATGGTAAGAAAGTTGCATGGTCTGTATACATTAAAAAAGAACATGCATTGCTGCAGAGTCAATTTACTACTATTCTATGCTGATATATGAGATTGTGTTCTCAGCAAAAACATTCATGTGTCACCTATATGCTGTGATTCATGTAGCTACGTGGATCGACGTCAGAGTGAAATGTCAATCACAGGAAACCATGTGACCTACCACCGATGCTGCATAATCAGCCCATTATCAGACCTTGGTATGGATTTTTCTAGCTGCTAAAACTACGCAGGTATTATCAGATACGTCTACGTCCAGCTGGGCATTCGTTGGCGACCAGACTTGTCAGAGTTGATGATGGTACCACCAATCACTGATGCATGTTTGTAGGTAATTTCATGGGTATGTTTCACTGGCTGACTTAGTCAAATATGCACATGTAAGATGTAGGAATGCTGTGTGCAGACGCATGGAAATGCTCCAGCAGTCCCATCCCATAGAAACACTGGATACTAACTAGTTAATGAAGCGTGTAATACTGTACAAACATTGGGTATATGATATATGGGACACGATCTGAAAATAACTGGTCATATTTCCTTTGTGACAAGTCAAGATCCAGGCATGTCCAGTATGAATATTGTCATCACAATACACAATCCGTCGGCGATACATCCATGACGCCTCCAATAAAACATTGTTGAATGTTCTCAAGATGCATAATAACACATACAGATCCGATAGAAATGAAATAAATAATGATTTGTCAACCTTTGCCCATACATCATTTTCAAGTGATTGTTATAAGACAGTGCACCATATCACACCACGTATAAACGTGTATACTAGTGACAGTAAGTAGAACACTAATGTGTAAGATAATATAATTACAGCACAAAAATATTTACACAATTCCCTAACATTTGATTGGCCCGTAGCAAGTCTCTGTCCAAAATTTATATCCCAGTAAACTCCCACGCCGAATTACTTTCCGTAACCGTGAGGCGCATTTAAAATAATTCTTAAGAAAACGGAAAATAAACACATTTTCTTGATGAATTTATTTCAAATGCTGGAATTATAAGGAATGAATGGCCTTTTTGTGGAATTTATCGGGGATATAAACTTGGAAAAGTCGCGTGAATACTGGACGAGGCCTTCCGGCCTTCGTCCAGTCTTCCTGCGACTTTTCCAAGTTTATACCCCGATAAATTCCACAAAAAGGCCATTCATTCCTATAATACATTCAAGCAGGTAATATACTCAGCTGAGAGGAGCACATATAGTTTGCAAGTGACATCATACGTTACATTATACCACACAAACTGGAGATTAAATTAGCAATTCGTTTCACTTGATAACTATGTTAGCGTCGCAAATGTGTTTGTTGATTTCAGAAACCGATGGAATTTTTTAAAATATGTTTTTTATGTTTCATGTATTAAACTCTATAGACAATACTTTTACTTTTTTGGCAAATTTCACCAAACCTTTCTTAAAGAATGTGTCAATATATAAAATGCGGCGGCCATCTTGAAAAGCAATGCGTCGTATCACTATTAAAACAACCTACATTCTCCATGACAAATTATTTTAGAAAATGAAATATTGTTCAAAAATATGTTTGAAAGGCGGCCATCTTGTTTTACAATTTTGAAGGTCAAAACTAAAAACTCTAGCCAGGTAAGCGATTGATTTGTATTCAGCATACTAAAATTATGTAAAAACCACTGGTTACCGACATTGTCCCAAAATGCATCAATGACTTATATTATTGGAAAAAATAAACTGTCTATCAATAATGGGTGTTAAACTGGCGGTCATTTTACATTTGTAAGGCATAATCATATAAAATATTAGTGAAATAGATCATATAAAGTATTATCTTATTATAAGCATAGTAAAGGTACATGCCCACTCAGTAGTCACAAACTGTTCTTTATATCAGAGACATCATCTGAGACATTTTCTGGCAAAATAAACATACATTCACTATTACCCCACGTATTGATTGGCATTATTATACATTTTATATCAGACTTAAATGTCCACACTGATATCAGGGGCCATAACCGTGTGTCCTTAAAATGTTAACAGACATTGCTATTTATTCTCTGTATTATCTTTTCGTAATGTGCAATGATCATATTTTATAATCTGTCGAAAATATTATTTTTTCAGGTGACGCATTTAATTAGTAGAAATAATTAAAAACTATCATGCCTCATTTGCATATGAGAATAGCCTTTCACTATCAGTAAAATAAATATTATTAAATGATTATATCTGTATAGCGGGCACTCGTAATTTTTAGAACTGGTGGAATAGTGACACAATTATACACTTATTTAATTCCTATAAAGGACAGTATGTGCCTACTGAGTGGGCATGTACCTTTAATAGTTTTGATCCAGATGCATACACAGAGAAACCCCGTAGCTAATGATAAATCATCATTTGTTATAGTGGCTATTTTGTGTTTTTTTTTAATTTTGAAGGTCAAAACAAAAAAATCCAGCCTGGTAATCGATTGATTCGGATCCATTGTTTGAAAACAGTCCTTCACTGTCCATTACCCCAATTTGCCTCCAGGACTATTGTTAAGCACATATTCTGGATTTTAAACCAGTCTATGGAGTTGCTATGTCGGCCATCTTAGTGGGTACAAGCCATCAGTCAGTTTTACCTCTTGTTGCGTTTGACATGTAGTCCGGCAGCCAAAATCCGATTTTGGGTTTAACCTTGTTTTGAATAAGTTTTTTTATTACTGATTTTGCATCTCTAGACCTTCTAGTTTTGGAATCCGACTGATCACAACCTGTCATCCTTGAGCATTTTGAGAAATCTGCATAAATTCGAGATGGCTGTCAAACATATATATATATATATATAATGTGCCATATAATTGCATCCACAGTAAGACAATGCTGTGTTTAATGAAACAATTAATGTGTGTTATTCTATCTTTGATGTAAACTTATATAATCTAAATAGCAGAAGTCCAAGATGGCCACCAAATATGAATATATTACAATATACTTGCAAACGTATATTGAAAAAAGAAACAATATATAATTTCACTCGGATCCCAAATCAAATCAAGTGTGTACGTATATCAATCTAATTGTATCAATCAATCTAATTGTATTTTATATATTGAAAAAGCGATTTAACACTTTTGATTTCTGAAGGTGTACAACGTATGAACTTGCACAGTAATATTGACTGACTGTTTCATTAATATGATAACTAATAGTGTCGGTCAAACAAGACTAATTTGTAAAAGAAAAAGAATGACAAGTTAAATATCGATTATAAACGATTTGCTTATTATTTCTGCTACATGTATGGACACATGTGTATGATCTCATTGTTACACGTGGTAATAATATTACAT
Source organism: Conchocele bisecta (assembly GCA_029237695.1). NCBI lineage: Eukaryota > Metazoa > Mollusca > Bivalvia > Lucinida > Thyasiridae > Conchocele > Conchocele bisecta. The sequence continues at coordinate 15,470,497 of CM055269.1, read as the reverse complement.
TTAGCAGCCATTATGACTTCTACTATTGACACGAGTGTTTAATTACATATCAAGGTGAGACATAACAAAGAACGAACACAAGATTGCTATACATAAACATTTTTTCTTTACACAATATTACACAATATGATGGCCATTGCAAGGTATTTTATATTTATATAATACTTCCGCCATTAATATAAGTGCATAATATTACATTTGAAAGCTAGATAACACATTCAATGTGCCCATAAACCAAAGATCTGTATACTAATATTCTTCAATTACTCAATAATCAGAGTAATTATATGCAATTTGCGCAATGTAAGGCAAATTTATTCTTTTTATATTTGGTGGCCATCTTTGATTTATGCCATTGGCAGGAATCTAATTATATACCTAAGTTGCTACAAGCGTTCATAGTACACTAGTATACATAACTTCAGTACTTGTATACCAATTTACTACGATATTACGCAGATGTGCAATACATACTGACTTACTACTGGCTATGATTATCGTCATATGATAATATATTTTTATATCGCGGCCATCTGGGACATTCGCTCTTCACAAACCTGTCTATTTGTGTAACTTGCTGACAGCGTTCATTGAACAATATCGTATGACGTTACCGAATGTCATCGGTGTAATGACGATACCCGATAAATAGGATACGAGCCTAGTGTCTGTTGATATCAAGTTTATCAGGCTCGGCTCGGCAAGCCTCGTAATTCCTACGTGTTTCCTAGTCTTGTCTGATAAATTTGATATCGACAGACACCCGCTTGGTATTCTCTATGTACAGGTTGTCCGTAATATCAGACGTAACACTGTACATATTGTATATAGTGCCACCGATTGATCTATGGTCGATCAATATGCAATGACAGCCAGATTCGCCAAATCCCCGCAATATCATGATCAGAATTGACCAAATTAACGGGGAAGTCGCCAGTGATTGTCTGGCATATAGGTTGATCCTAACCCTTGAATATTAATAGGATAATATATATATGTGTAAGCGTGAATTTGTAAAAACATAATCGTTGTTTCTTGTTTCATATGCTGCCATGTTCCTCACCCGTCTGTGTCGTTCCCGATCGAATAGCACATTCCGGTAGCTTGACCATGATCTGTATTGCTTTTTAGCAGCATGGCGGATGTTTAATTGATGAAATGGCGAACAGTGCAGATCCTGATCAGACTGTGCTGTTGCACAGGCTGATCAGGATCTACACTGGTCACAAATCCCATAAGCCCTTGTTTTCCAGTCACAGCCTTATATAACGTTCCGTTGTGAAATACGTTATGCATTTAGTCTATCCGTGTTCCAATAAATTTCAGTCGTTAACTGAGGGGTGAGATCAGCACACTGAGGAAAGAGAAAATTAATAACAAATGTGACCAAAAAAACACCAGAAAACTCATTCACCACCGCCACAAAAGTATCATTTCTGGGAAGTTTCAGCAAAATTCATCACTTATTAAAAAGAAGAAAAGATGAAAATACACTCCCTTGTTAACTGGATCTACATGTACACTGGTAGTAAATCACATAAGCCTCTGTTCTCCGGTCACAGCCTCATATGAGACTCGCCAAGTGATTTTGTACCTTCTGACATTCTGCGTAATTTCATTAAATACGTTTACTAAATGTACATTATTTTTCATAAATAAAGTCAAAAGTTTACAAAATGTTCAGAGTACATGCGGAATATAATTTCGCATGTACTCAGAACATTTTGTTAACTTTTGACGCCATTTACGGAAAATATTGTAAATTTTATTAACGTATTTCATGACATTACGCATATGTCAGAAGGTACAACATCGCATGGCGTGTATTATATAATTTTCCCTTGTGTAATTCATTGGTTAACTGGATCTACACTGGTCGAAAAGCCACTAAGCCCTATTTCTCCAGTCACAGCCACACTTTCGTCTCTACGCGGCATAGAAACGTAGGGACGAAATGTGCCTAACGAGGGACGAAATGTCTCTAACGATGGAAAAAATATCCCTAACGAGGGACAAATGTCCCTAACGAGGGACGAAATATCCATAACGAGGGATGAAATATCCCTGGCGAGGGACGAAATTTCGTTAACGAGGGACTAAATATCTCTAGCGAGGGACGAAATGGCACTTAACGAGGTACGAAATATCCCTAGCGAGGGCAAAATGTCCTTCGCGAGTGATGAAATGTCCCTAACGAGCTACCATAGGCCACAGGGAAGAACTGTCACAACGAGCTATCATAGACCACAGGGACGAAATTGCCCTAACGAGGAACGAAATATTCCTGGCGAGGGATGAAATGTCCATAACGAGCTACCATAGACCACATGGTTGTTAAGTCTGCAAGACATGAATACGTGACATCGGGCTGATCGTACGATCTGCTGATAGAGTGGCAGGTGGTTCCAGTCTGGTCACTGGCACTATACAGTGGTACCTCACCAAACCGGGCACCCACATGGTTCCACTGTCTAGGTTGCCGACAGGATTACGAAATTACATATAGTCGTCAAAATGAACTGTTACTGTGTACAAATATTATTAGAGAAAATGGGCAACTAATCATGCGTATCCAAATGTTGCTACTGTAAACCACATTACAAGTATTACATTAAATTACGCGTTTGTTGGATATAGTTATGGAAGCGTCCTGGTGTTAATCCTAAAATAGTTTTATCTCCTAATTAGGAGATACTAGTCCTAATTAGGAGATGGTAACTGATAATTAGAAGATACTAAGTCCTACGATATACTATTTCCTAATTATGAGTTACTGTCTCCTAATTACGACTTATTATCTCCTAATTAGGAGATACTAAGTCCTAATTTGGAGATAGTATCTCCCAAATATATAGTTCATGTGCAGTTAATACAGCTATACACCACCTGGGACATGATTTGAGACACAGTTAACGACAACATATCCACACTTACAAAACGCAACATACTCTCATTGACTGATCATTATACTTGAATTACAATGCTACTCATACACCATACGCCCCATTTATTCAATCACAGCAGCACATTAAGATGCATTAAACGATATACGGTACGTTAATGTTGTTCTTTGTCGTCTCTACACAGTAGAAAAATTAAGAAAATTAGCAATCTAAAGACTCTGATGATCCGGGGGTAGCTGAGTGTCAGAAGGCACGGCGAGAAGTTCTTCGCGAACAAACCCTCGAGATGGCCCATCATCCAAATAATAGAGCACGGGCTCATCGGGCTTGGTAATAGATCGATCTAGATGATATACATTGAGAGACCACACAGGATCAGTCGCGCGGCGGCTGCCACCTTCGAGCTCTCCCGGTTGATAGAGGTACCGGACGTCAATATCCGATGGAAGCCGTTGCTCCTCTAAACCAACGGGTCTCCCGCGCGAGACGGCAGAGGGCTCGCTCGTCACCCTTTTAAACTTGATAGCATCTACGGGCTTCTTACCTATCAATCTGGTCACCTCTCCGTTCAGTGCGGAGACCACGGCGGGCAGTCTGGCCACCCACTCGGTCGATCGCGAATGAGGGTCTACAAGTTCTTTGGCGTATTGGTGTCCGAACAGTCTCTCAGCCAGGGTTCGATTGAAGCGCTCCACGACCCCTCCCCTGGTCCCGGTGGATGTTGACGCGGCCGCGTCTGACAGAAACTTCGTGCTTAGACAATAGATGAGAGACCGCGCCCATGAACTCGCGGCCGGGATCGACCTGGAGAAGATTCGGCCATTTGAGAGGACTCCTCTTATATATTCGGGAGAGAGCCTCGGCCACCTCCTTAGACTCTTTAGTGGCCAACGGCTCAGCCCCCTTATAACGACTCGCTACGTCAACGACTGTCAGCGCGTACTTGTACGTCTTACGACCGACGCGATCGTGAGGGAGAAACAGGAGATCCGCTTGGTGAACTTGGTTCGGTACCGGCACGTCGAATTTCGGGCGCGGAATATTGTGAGGCGCGGGTAAATAGATCTGCCAGATGGCCTGCTTCTTGAGCCATTCCTTGACAACGTTTTCTGAAACCTTGGTCGCCGCCGCGAGGTTCTTGATGGCAGCGAGTCCCTTCCAGTAGCCGCGGGGGCTATAGTACGTGTTCGCTAGCTTGCGCGTTAGGCGAACCGATAGTTTGGTATTAAGTTTGCGCGTGTTCATCGTATGCGATGTATTCTAATATATTTGACAATCTCCAACATGCCCTCGCCAGATCGTCCGGTAACTGCGTCGATAATAATAAATCTTTATTGGAAGTACAATCGCCATTGGGGGTTAAGTTCTGAAGGAAATTGGGAAAATATAATCTCCCAGGATTGGTGGAGGAATCTAACATCCGCTTTGCGAAAAGGGTGGCCACTTTTTCGTCCTCCCGCCACGTCTCGAGAGAATCTCGGGCCAGACGAATCATACCCTTTGCACCAACCATGCGGTGTTTAAGGGCAGTGTAGCCTACATCAATCATAGCAAAATAAAGTTTGTCAACTGACATCGTTCTATATATATATATAAAAAAAGTTATTTAAAATAATTAATTTAAAATCTCGATTGAATATAGTAGCCGACGAGCCCCACCACACCCATTCCCACGACGATGAACGCGATCTCGCGGTCTTTTTGGGGCTCTGACGGTACATAGAAATCTGAAAGTTGGGGTTCGCGATCCAGCGGCGCGAGACTTTTCTGCGGATATGCCAGCGCGTACTCGCGGTTGGCTTCTTCAATGTTCTGAAAAGTTTGTGCGGCGTGATTTTCGCGGCGAAGCTCTTCATTGACCCAGTCAAGATGGGCGGTTCGTTTTTTCAACCACGCTTCCTTTGCGCTATTGAGTTGTTCTACAGCTAAATCGTGACGCTTACTCTCCTCATCCGCGTTCGAGTTTTGTAGTTTAGAGAATAGAAAGTTGCTGCCGCTGAACGCCAATGCGTTTACGAGCGCACCACCTATCATTATTGCGATTGAAGCCATTTATTTCCAAATATTAACTGGTAGAATTCCAGCTTTAACTAGATAATCTCGGGTCCAAATTGCGGCCGCTACATCTAAGGTCGCGAGCCCTACGTCTCTCACAGTAAAGTCCAATTTGGGAGCGGATCCTCCTAGGGCCATCTTTGATAGTCGAGCATACCCGATACTGAAACCCGATATCACCACGGCGTGATAAAGCGCATTCACTAACATTTTACCATCTTGTTCAGCCATTATAATTATTGCATATAAAAGGGGTCGCGATCAATGTTTAAATGGGGCGCGTCCAATCGCGATTGGTGTTTCGTAACTTTCTTCTGAACACTGGCTGGTTGTTTTTTTCGATAATAGGGGGTATTTCCACACGCACAAGGCACCAACAACTGCCAGACCACCACCAACAACCCCACTCCAATTCACAAATTTGGGTTCAATCGGATTCGCCCAACTCCAACGGCAGTTGGTATTGGGTGTTGAGTGTGCTTCCAATTCGTGAATTGGGGGTGTTGTTGTACTCAACTCTGTCTTTAGATGTTTTGCTGTCTCCGTCCCCGATTGCAACGACTGTTTAGCCTCTCGAAGCTCGGCGAGTATTTTTTCTTGTTTAACTTTTCGGGTGGCAGCCGCCGCCCGCCCAGCTGCCTGTCTTTTGGGATTTTTTTATATGCGGTATGTCATCCAGTGGCGGCGTTGGAGCAATCGGGTTCAACTCCGTCACTCTCGCGGGTGTGTCTTGTGTCATCATTTTCAGGGCTTATAGTTCGTGGGCATATATGTCCAAATTGACAGTGTTTACCCGTGGTCAACGCGGTTGTCAGCGGAGCTAAGTACATTCCAAACTTGTGATAAATTGAGCAGCAGGCTGTTCTAAGAGTGTGACCTACAAAAGGGTCAGTCTCTAGATCGTCAATCAATCCCGCGGTGTTTGGTATAGGGAGAAGTATACTAACGGCGGTTGCGTACAAATGAATAGCCGCCGATCCGAGAGTTTTTGTCATCTCCGCACCTAACCTAGATTCGTATCGCGCATACATTTTATCGATCTCCGCATCTGACATCTTATCCACCTGAAAAACTGAGAGACGCCTACCGAGATAATGCTCCGATTGTCCCCCAGCAACCAGCGCAGCTAGCCGCTCTCGTCACGCCGCATTTTCATTTTCATTCGGAGTCGTTGCACTCAACCCAATACCAACCGCCGTTGGAGTTGATTCCGATTGCTCTGTCGGATCATTATCTATGTTGGCAGTCGGAGTTGAGGTTTCTTCTATTAGCTGATCGAGAAGTTCGTCGCAGTTCATTTTTCTTAAAATTAATTTAACTATTCTAACAAGTCTCATCACTTTAACATTTTGCAAAGCACACCACCCGATACTTATGATCACCATTATGCTCGCAACAAAGCTCGCAGCGGAGCACCAAATTGTTAACATTGTTAACCATGTTCAGCATTTGTTCAACATTTGTTAAGCATTGTTCAGCATTGTTCAGCAATTGCTAAGCATTGTTCAGCATTGTTCAGCATTTGTTCAGTAATTGCTAATTAATTATAAAAATTAATTGATAACTTCGTAAGTAGTTGGTTGATCAGTCTTTAGCAAAAGCTTGGCGTGCTTAGTTTCCGAAAGCATCCGTCTAACCTCCAGGCGCTCCTCGCGCGTTGGGATAACGTCATTCTCTCGAAGACAGTCCTCGAAATGAGTCACGGTTCCTTGCAGTGAAAGAGGGCGACCCATTTCGTTTGCTCGCGCAGATCCTTGAGGACGGCGTTGTACTTTTGAGTGGATATCCATACGCTTTGCCTAGCATGGCGGCCAGAAAATGCGAGCTCGGAGAGCATGTCCTTCTTTTTGGTCATCGCCGCCTTGGCCGAGCAATCGTCAATCACGTATAGGGTGGGCTCACCCTGGAATTTTTGGTATAAACCACGCAACCAATCGTGAAGCCTATCACCGGGGTCAATAACGTATACCTCAGGGTCGGTCCATATCCACGTTCGCCGCTGATAAGTATCGTTGTGCCGCACAGTGGGACACAGGATCACAATATGACGAAAGGCATCGCGGTAGGAGCCCTCGAGCAAGTCTAGGATGAAAACCGTTTTTCCACATCCTGTCTGCCCACATATTATGGCAGAGTGGGCATCTCCAATCGTGAATTGGTATTGATTGCTAATTTTCTTAATTAATTCTTTAGAATTATCAAATTTATTAATTAATAAATCGTTAGAATGATTGCTAATTTTCTGAAAATTAATTAATAAATCGTTAGATTTAGTAGAGTGCTGAGACGTATCGGCCATCTTCGATGTTGAGTTGTGCGTCTGTAATTATATATAAGTACACGTTCAATGGCCCGGCTCCGTCCGCCTCTTTGGTTATCTGGATCGTCACACCCTCGCTAGCGTTCTCAACTTGGCGTCCGCTGCCGTGTATTTGGTCGTCGTCGCTGGCTCGCATGTCTAGCCATAACGCGTATTTGGTATTCAGGAACTCCGCGAGGGAGACGGCCGAGAGATGCAGGTCTTTGGCAACCGCTGCAACCTCCGAAGAGCGCTTAGAGCCGGCAGCAAACTGCTTTCTTACTTCGTCCCACTGCTGGTGCGCGCGAAGACCCGCGCTGTAGAGTTGATTGGGAACTCCCTCGATCGTCACCTCTACCTTCGTGATTTTGGGGTTATAGAATTTGTCGGTTTTTCTAGCACCGAACGCGAACCGATCATCCTCGAACAGCATCAGTATACCTTTCATAGAGCGGGCGGGTACGTTGACGTTAATATTCCACAATGTGTCGCCTTTGTCTTTCGTCATCTTGCGATGGCGAAGAACTCGGTCGTAAAGTATGGCAACGCGCCCGGCGTACTGGGTTCTGATCAATCGCGCGAGTTCGGGCATCGTGACCATGTCGTACTCCAGCGAAACAATACTTATCGATCGTATACGTCGATAACATGTCGCTGGTTATGAGAACTCGGCCGTAGTCGATTGAACGCTAGTTCGTATTCGAGGCGGTCAGCCAAAGCGCTCTGATAGCAGGGCATGTGACTCTCCAGCAACTCAAAGTCGAGCGGGATGTAGAAGCGGTTGCCGTAAGCGCCCGCGACCGCATTGTCACTCGCGTTGTTATCTACCTTGTTACCAGCCCCGATTCTAAGTTTGGTTACGTTCTTGTTTTTGCTGGTGTCAATACCCTGATAGACAGCGTTTTCGCGCTCTTGCGCCGTCTTCCATAGGTCCTGATAACAATGGTAGACGTCGCTGTCGTCGATCGACATCACCTCATTACCAACCCTAGAAATAACTTTATCATGGTCTTCTTGACGATGGCGCGACCAAGGTTCTGAACGACGGTTCGGTCCTCGTCCGTCGACGTCAGCGAAATAGTGAAAGCGAGGCGAACAGTACCCGGCACAATGACGTCGTTAGCTCCGAGGTTGGGGAAGCGGACCAAGAGCTGCTGGTTCTGGTCGATCGTCGATGGGTTGTTCGTAATAACGACACTCTGTCTCACGCCTTTTGCCCCGAGGGGCTCACGCAGTCTGCGGTATGGATTGAGTTTGCGACCGTATTGACTCGAAGACATAATTTAGTGAAACTATATTAAACCCTTATGGTTTTGTCTTTAATACATAATTAATTTTAAGAAATTAATATGGCTGATTACGATATTGACATGGATGAAATCGGCAGAGACGATTACGTCGATGCGGATGATGATGATATAGATGATTATAATGACGAAACGCCCTTGATACAGCCTCCAGTTCCAATCCAATCGGGGGAATTAGGTGGCGCTACAGCAGCGTTGGTCAAAGTCGGGAATTACTCGAGGGAGCTGTAAACGACTACTACAACAGTTTGGCAGAAAAAGGTCTGGTCCGTCTGGTGGTCGCGACTACTCCAAGTTCGAATTGATCTGAACGGTAGATTGCGACTAAAAGCATCAAATGTCCCGATCGTCAACACGATGACGGTAAACCCCTATCGCTAAACACCATTGCCGGAAACCGGGGCGGTGGCCAACTCATAAGGAGCGAACTAGGATTTCCAGATTGGACGCGTGGTAAAACAATTATGCCGACCCGCGCTGTAGAGGCCCTACAGTCTCCCGACGAAAACGATGGCGATAAGGCGCCGACTATAGAAACTGTTGAGTCCAGCGAACTCCCTCGAGTAGCACCGACGCTATTAACACGATGGAGACCACGTTCAGCGAAATCGACCTGTCTAACGATGACCCACTGTTACCTCTTCTCGAACTCCGGGGCCTCGATAAGGTTATGCAAACGGTACGGGGTGAACTGGTCCTTAACCTCTCCAAAACTCTCGTCGCTGTATGAACATATCGCGCTAGAAGAAAGAAAACTGGAGGAAGCCGGTGTCGATATAGAATCTACCGAGCGGATCACCGAACGCCTACAGTCGTTGCGTGATGAAAGAGCAGCTCGTTTGGAGGCCGCCTCGACTAACCGTGAGGCTCTCCGCAACCAAATAAGTCGGATCCGCGAAACAATCTCGAGGGTCCTGCACGAGGAGACGACACTCGGTGAGCGTCTTCGCACTCTGTTCAGAGAACAGGGCATCACGATAGCAAGCATCTCGTTGCTAATCAGCATGACTTATATCGACCATAGTTCTAGCTTTCACTGGTGGTGCGGCGCCATCACCCGCGACAGCACCCACACCACCACCACCCGCGCCATCCGGCGGAGCCAAGGAGTGGATAAAAAAACAACTAAAAGCCCTCGCCAGTCTCCTGGCTAAATTAGCCGAAAAGGCGGCTGCCGCACTACCTGGACTGATCGGAAGTATCGTTTCTTACTTGCTATCTATATTATCAAAAACGGCCGGATGGCTAGCCAAAAATACTTGGGCTTTAATCGTGGCAATCGCCGGTCTCCTACTATTCTTCGCCAGAGAGTTCCTAAAACCAAAGCGTAAATAATCCGATCGCCACGAGGGCGACGACGAGCCCTAATTTCTCCTCCTCGTGTGTTGTGCTTCCAATCTCGATTGGTGTTTCAACATTGTTGATGGAACTCGATGGTGCATCCAATTTACGAATTGGGGGTACTGGGTTCGATTGTGTTGAGGGAGGTGTATCCATTTTGTGTTTTGGGGGTTTTATGAAATCTTTTTCAAATTTATTTGAATTTACAACTCCGCGGGGGTGCGCTTGATGATATCCGTGTTCACGTTACCGTTGTGACCGATTTTTTGATTGGCGGTGGCGATTACGATTTGATTATTGTAACCATCAACCGGGTCGTCTCGTAGTATCATATTGCTCGGCGCCATATAAAGACCTATTCCAAATACATAGTTCACTGGGGTGCTGGCAGTCTGCAAAACGTCTTGATAATTCTGGATCGCCTTCTGGAGGTCCACCTTAGCTGAGATGGCGTCCTCTACAAGTGCCAAGAATTGTTTTTGTGCATCAAACGCTGTTCCTGTGCCCAGTATAGAACTGCGAGTTTGCTTCTGTGCGCCGAGGATGGCCCAGACGTACGTGCGAATAGATTCGTTGACGCGAGTAACCCCGGCCTTGCGTGAACCCTAGACCCTTATCTAACATAAATGTGGTCCACGCGTTCTGAACCTCAGCAGCCTGCTGTATGTAATCGACGTGAGCCCGTTTCGGAGGTAACATTTTACAAGAAAACACGCCACAGTGCCGACCTCCAGACACTTCTGGCCCGAAAGTCATAGTCGCGGGGTCAAAATTTCCCGGCGTTCCGATTGACGATGTGGTCACCGGAGTAATCGTGTCTAAAATCAGTCTGCGTCCAATTCCCGGACTGGCCCCGAATGAGAACGTCCCCGAGGCCGGTGGTGGTAGGAAATGCTTTCTGCCTCCAGTCCGCGTCTTTTGAAACGTTAAATTCGTTACACAATCTTTCAAACGCCATACGGTCGTATGCGTTGGAAATGGGATCCCAGGCGTCGTCTTGAGGTAGAGAAATACCTAGTTCTTTGAGAATCCTCCTAATAGTATAATACGTGTGAAAGTTGTAGACACTTCGGAGCATGACATTCTTGGATGTCAGATGGTCTTTATGTGAAACTCCACACCCGGATGTTGCGCACCATACAGCAAAATGTAGCTGGTTCTGCCAAAACTGCATCGGTGTGGCTTTCCACCCGTTTACCGACTCCATCGTAGTAATCTTGGGCAGCCTATATTTCTCAAACGTGTTAGGGAAATTGGTGGCAAAGCCACTGTCCGGTCTAACGGTTACGGTTGGGTGTACAAGGTTAACAACGTCTTTTTGCGTGTATTTACCACCGACCGCGTACTTTGCATTAGAGTTAAAAGCTAAATGCTTTTGTATCCATTGAAAGATATTATTATGTTTGCTACTATCACTAATGTTCAAAAAGGGAGTTGTGAACTTCAAAAATCAATCGACAACTGCTGCGGAAAACGCCGGTGGGCCGGCCTCAAGATCAATCACCTTCACGGTCGTGGCAGAATGTGGGGAAGAGCGAAGGGTTTTACTATGTGAAGGATGGACAACAAGTAGGTGTAAAGCTGCCTCACGGACTGTGGGGAATAAGACAGCTCAAAGATTTTGTCAACTCAGAGCTTGACGGTATAATCAACCTCACAGTATCGAATGCTACCGGGCTCGCAACAATAACCATCAGCAGTGATAATGCGTTAGTGGTCTCTCCGGGGTTGGGTATTCAACTCGGTTTTAGAGAGACATACTCCTCAAACAAAGGAGTGTTTACCCCGGGTGAGTACGTCGGTGATAACCCGGTGGACTTCGCCTTCACGAAAACTCTCAGGGTGCACCTGGATCGGGTGAACACATCGTACAACACGGTAGACGGCACTTACCGAACTAGATAAAAAAATAACCAAATTTCGAAAAGAGGCCACGTCGGGTATTGAGAAAGCCCGAGAAGACCACCAGGCGGACCTTACGGAAGCTTATGAGGTGTTGCGCTCAGAGGACTCTCTCGTCAGAGAAGCGGCGGTTGCCGAACTAGATAAAAAAATAACAAAATTTCGAAAAGAAACCCGGTCGGGTATTGATAAAGTCCGAGAAGACCACCAGTCGAACCTTGCGGAGGCCCTTGCGGAGGCTTATGATGCGTTGCGCTTAGAGGACTCTCTCAACAGAGAAGCGACACTTATTATTATTATTAATCATTATTTACATATTATTATTATTAATAAATATTATTTGTGTACCCAGTTGATAGTTTTACTATGGTTATTTAAACGAAATAATCGATAACTACGAACTACAATGCCAAACAATGCATAGTTGTAGCCTGACCCGAAATGAATATTACTGTGCAGCTGACCATGCACAATTGGGGCTTGTTAAATTTGTCACAAGCTGGACCCATAATTATTAAACGGTCGTATTTTATCTATAAATATAATTTAATATGTGCATATACGAGCCTGAGAGTCATCCAATAAATATTGAAAACGAATATAAGTTGATATATTGTGCATATACCTGAATGAAATTTGGCCTACCGCTATATTGACACTTCGTCAATGATGTCGCATTATATGACGTCATTACGTTGTATGACGTCATAGTCATGCGACGTTATAATCACATACGTCAAGGGTCATGAACACGGTGATGATAATACTGAGCCATTTTCACTATACATGTATATATTGGATTACCCTCGTATGTGTGCATCTGCAAATATCAGTTTGCAAACGTTTCAGTATCCGCACGTGATGTACGCACATTGTGTTAAATGAAAAATGAAATGTATGGTGTTACAATGTCACTTCGAAAAATAAACACGTAATTGTGTAACTATTCCACCCGTTTTTCTTATAATTTATATAACTACCTGTTGCCTACTTTATTATTCCAGTACCAGCATCTCTAGTCACAGAAAATAAAAAGTTTAATTTTAAATTTCAAAAGGAACAGTTTACTGCCAATAATTGACGTAATTACGATAATTACAAATACAGGACACGGGAAGGAAAATGTTCGTGGAATAAACTGTGCTAAATACTATGGGTTAATCGACGGGAACATGTCAGCTAGCGTAAATGTCTTTTACAACTAGTTACACGTTTATTCGGCCGTGTAAATAAAAGATTTTGCTTCCGCAATCTGAGGAAATATTCGTTGCAGAGCCGTACGTAGCGCTCATAAACATATTGTTTATCACCGTGTGGATACCATTTTCAAGGTAGATAACTAGCTGATGTCTCAAAATTCGGCATTCGTCCTATGTTCACGTAATGTGTTAATACATAAAGCATGTTTAAATGAATGTCGTTGATCGATCATTGACTTATATTAATAATATGCAATAAGTATAATCGGTGTTTAGCTGCACCTGCTAAACGATATGTTAATAGGTGTTAATCATTCTTTGTCCAATTCCGCGCGGCCCGATCGGCGCAGGTGCGCGTTTAGATTTTTTACCAAAAACACGTATATATGTGGTAGATTATTGCATTCAAATGATTAAAATGATTAACATGATCATAACACATACTAATTCAGTCAATTCAATGGCAATGTATGGTATATCCGCTAACGGACGTACAAGCAACTTCGAACAGCCGTTGTAGCCTTTGTAGCCTTTTCCAGCCTTTGGGGTGTTTAGGGTGACCGAAACGCATGGCAAAACAGAGATGCGATAATCAATAATGGAACTCCGGAAATCACTTGAAACAGTGCGAATGAATAAAGCATCAATCCAAATGCACATGCAATTTAGACTACAACCAAGAAGATTTCAAATGTCACAAGCACGAATGACGAATACAATAACATGAAAGTAAGTTGTAATGGCACCAGTCAGCAAGCATCAAGCCACATAGAATTGTAATAAGACGGATATAACGTAGAATGTCACCAGTCAGCAAGCAACATGCCACATAGAATTGTAATAAGACGGATAGAACTTAGAATGTCATCAGCAAGCAAGCATCAAGCCTAATAGAATTATGGCGGATATTACCTTCCATAGTATAGAGGGAGTCAAAATGATACCACCAAAGGTGAGAGCGTTATTGATACCCGTTACAGCTCCCACCACTACCGAAGACCGGTGGTATTGTCCAATAACATAAACTAGCCACCAACACAAACATTTGAAAAAAGCTAACAACAGTACGAGGTAAATACAGCGAAATATTTTCAAATTTAAATTCGAAATTTAGTTGAAATTCGAATTTAAAATCCAATAAACAAAAGTGTGTACCAGCACTCTCGAAAAACGGGCTTTTTGAAAAGAGGGAGTCAAAATGATACCACCAACGTTTGTAACGTTATTGAGCTGTATTGTAGCTCCCACCACCAACCAAAATTTGGTGGTGAGCAGAACAAAAACTAACAAAAGCCTCCACTCGTGCACACACCCCCAGCGACTGGGCAGATTTCTTAGCCGGCACCCAGCCACTGGGGTGTTGGGACCTTTCTTAAGCCCGCGCATCTGTTGACTCACAATCTCGTTTTACGGATCGCCTTTAACCCCATTGCCAATTCCTAAATTCAGAGAAACCGACGAAGTAAGGGGAGCCTATTTTGTGAATTTGGTTTCCGAAATTGCATAGCTCTTAGGCGAAAATCTATTAGGCCGGCACCTTTGAGCTATGCAATTACATCACCAAATTCACACATATTTAGAGACTGCTACCATTAAACAGACGAGACGGACGTCATACCGGATCGCCTTTAACCCCATTGCCAATCCCTCAATTCAGAGAAACCGACGAAGTAAGGGGAGCCTATTTTGTGAATTTGGTTTCCGAAATTGCATAGCTCTTAGGCGAAAATCTTTTAGGCCGGCACCTTTGAGCTATGCAATTACATCACCAAATTCACACATATTTAGAGACTGCTACCATTAAACAGACGAGACGGACGTCATACCGGATCAACAACATGGCACACACGAGATGAGGACCAAATTCGTTGGAAAGGTTAAACTAAACGTATCATATTGAGTTATCAGTTACCTATACAACATACAAATGGTGTGCAAATTATAATTATTTATAAACACTTAGAGAGGTTCACGAATTTCCTGGATGGTTCGTCATTTTATCAATTTTGTAAAAATTAATAATAATTTAAAGCTAAACAATTAATAATAATTAATTATATTGGTGCAGTAAACAAATTTTCATAACTATACAACATGTGTATATTTATAGCCGAGGTAAACAGTCGGCTATTTATAGCCGAGTGTATTTCTCCATATCGGTGGTATGTAAACGGCTATTGATTTACACAGACGGTGTGAACACAATTTTATTAAACTCGGCGCTAACCACATGCGACAAAGTATATCGATACGCGGTTATAGAAATGTATGGTGGTCAGTGGGTGTCGTAACGGGTACTGAAAAAGTTTGATGTTTCGTATGGAGGGGCCGTAGGAATAGCTGGACGGTATGGTGGAGGAATATCCTGTTGCCGCTGCAGACACGCGAATAAGCATATCACGTCCCGAGACGGGAGAGGAGATTTTTTCTCTCGTCGGCCCTCCCCTCCATAACGAGTTTTTCGATATCTACGTCCGCGAGAATTTGTGGTCGAGCCTTGGACCGGATATTACCCTTTTAACTCCTGATACATTGACATCTCCTCGACAACCATCTTGAACTCGCTATCTAATATATCGTTGTCGGCTATCGCTTTCGACACGATAACGTCCATACTGTTTTTCTTAGATCTCGCGAGAACCGCTATTCGAACGTGCTTTCGACTCTTGGCCTCTAGTTTTCGGCCCACGAGTCTGATCGTCATGCAAAGCAGTCCCACCCCCGCCGCTACAGCACTCAAGGTCGCCGCGACCGGTGCAGCGACAACTGTTGACAATAAAGACACACTACCCACCCCACTTATAACGGATGCTGAGGCTAACGTGGTGCTCACCCCTCTAATATATTGACTGACCGCCTATATTTCTTCGCATAACCCGTCCGCATCTCTCCCTCGTGTTGTAGAATATGTTGTATCTCAACGATCCTGGTCATCCTAAAAGGATGCCGGGTCGGCGTCCCAGAAGGTAAGTGTGGATATAGTTTCTCGTCATTCATCATAAATCAAGTTCTATTAACAGTGTAACAATAGTGGAGGAAGTTGATTGGTCAGCGATTTTTGTAACAAAGTTAATAACACCACCTGCCGGAACTTTAATTGAAGTGTCATCATCGAATATCGTAAACCCTGACCTCTGTCCCGCGTGCTTGGTGATGCCAGACTTCTGTTCTACACCATTCAGGACGATATTCACTCGGATTTCGGCAGCGGCGTGTCCGCGAAAGTTGACCGAGCAGACCGCCATTCGAAAAATCGTCCCAGACACTGCCATGGTGTATCCCCCATATCTGTTGCTCGCGTTGGCACGGAATGAATATTCGTAGGACCCCTCGTTCAGTGTACCCCGCTCCTCCGCCCAAACTGTTATGACGGGTTTTCGAGATTGCGATCGCTGCACGTGCGCAACCGCCGTAGACGCGTCTCTGCGGGCCTGCGCTACACCACTCTCCAGCCTTCTCATTGTGGCTTCATCATATGATGCGCCCGCGACGGGAACGTCCTGTTTTGCGCTGGAACTACCTGGGCCGTATATGCTCATGATTAATATGTAAATATATTATGTTTAATCGGTTATTTCGAGAACGCTCGAAATCGGGTAATCGTTATTCAACTCTCGCGTCTATCATCGAGAACAGAGATTTTCAATTCGTGGATGTGACCAGATTCCAAACGTTTCATCTCGGGGGTTCGGAAGTCTAAGGTCAGGGTCTCGCCATAGAAACAGTCGCTGGCGTGCACAGTTTTTAGTAATGTGCTGGGAGCTCCGTCTAACGTGTTGTACGATGTGTTCAATTGACCCAGGTGGACCCTGAGTGTTTTCGTGAAAACGAAGTCCGCCGGGTTTGTGCCGGTGTGCTCACCTGGCTCAAACCAACCCATATTGTCGGAGTATGTTTTTGTAAAACCGAGCCGCACAGCCAAAGCCGGGGTGATCGTTACCCAGTTGGTGGGTTCGATGGTAAAGGTCGCGAGTCCTGTGGCTTTCGAGATTGTGAGGCTGGCTCTACCAGCAAGCTCCGACGCAACAAAAGCTTGGAGGGATCTCGAACTCCAAAGGCCGGTGGGCAGCTTTACACCTACTTGTTGTCTATCCTTCACGTAGCCGAACCCTTCGTTCTCCCCCACGTTTTTCCACCCTACCGTGAAGGTGATTGATCTGAGGCCGGCCGTTTTTTTTCCGCAGCAGTTGTCGATTGACTTTTGAAGTTCACAACTCTCTTTTTGAACATTAGTGATAGTAGCAAACATAATATTATATTTAAATGGATACCAAAGCATTTAGCTTTAACTCTAATGCAAAGTACAAAGTTGGTGGTAAATACACACAAAAAGACGTTGTTAACCCCCTTGTACAACCAACTGTAACGGTTAGACCGGGCAGTGGCTTTACCACCAATTTCCCTAACATGTTTGAGAAATATGTAGTTCCAAAGACTACTAGTCAAGATGTAATACTAAGATGGGATTTTTCCCATATGAACTTTTGGCAGAACCAGCTAAATTTCGCTGTATGGTGTGCAACGGCCGGATGTGGAGCTTTATATCAAGACCATCTGACATCCAAGAATGTCATGCTCCGAAGTGTCTACAACTTTCATGTGTATTACACCATTAGGAGGATTCTCAAAGAACTAGGTATTCCACTACCTCAAGACGACGGCTGGGATCCCATTTCCAGCACATACGACCGTAAGGCGTTCGAAAGATTGTGTAACGAATTTGGGGTACCAAAAGACGCTGACTGGAGACAGAAAGTATATACCCCAACCAACAGTTTAGGGTTAGTTCACCTTAAAGGCTTAGTTAGAGGTGGGCATCTTGATAAAGTACCTGTATATTTCTCAGGGTTGTGGAGTGATCGCGGAGCTATGCCACCACCAGTTAGAAAAATGGCAACATGGACTTCGGTGATGAAGTGCTTGGAGGGCTTGCGTGTAAAGACGGATATTGTCATTGGCTACCTACTAAAGTAGCCCACGTGGAATACCTAGACCTAGGTGATACTCCACAGATGCGAAATGCGTGGACCACATTTGTGTTAGATAAAAGCACTGGATTTACGCAGGGCGGGGTTATTCGCCTCAACGACTCCATTCGCGTATATGTCTGGGCCATCCTCGCCTCACAGAAGCAAACGCGCATTGCTATACTGGGCACGGGAACGGCGTTTGACGCGCAAAAACAGTTCTTGGCACTTGTCGAGGACGCCATCTCAGCTAAGGTGGACCTCCAGAAGGCGATCGAGAATTATCAAGACGTTTTGCAGACTGCCCGCACCCCAGTAGACTACCCATTTGGAATAGGTCTTTATATGGCGCCGAGCAATATGATACTACGAGACGACCCGGTTGACGGTTACAATAATCAGATCGTAGTCGCCACCGCCAATCAATACATCGGCCGCAACGGGAACGTGAACACGGGTATCATCAAACTGCCCCCCAACATGATCGGGTTCAACAGTGGAAGTGGAACCGATTTAATAAAACCGCAAGCACCCACCCCACCACCATCAAGTTCATTTGAACCCAGTGTTCCACCGAGTTCCGCGGTTGTTCCACCCGCAACAATAGGACCCCAAATTAACGAATTGAGCTCCCCAATTCTTCCAATCGCGATTGGATTGGAATAGGAGTGGAAACTAGTGTCACTACCCACGAGGAGGAGAAACTAGGGCTCGTCGTTGCCCTCATGGCGTTCGGACTATTTGTGCATTGGTTTTAGGAATTCTCGGGCGGAGAATAGTAGGAGACTTGCGATCGCCACGATTAGAGCCCAAGCATTCACGGCGAGCCATCCGTCCGTTTTTGATAATATAGATAACAAGTATGAGACGAGACCCCCGATCAGCCCAGGCAGTGCGGTGGCCGCCTTTTCGGCTAATTTAGCCAGGAGACTGGCGAGGGCTTTTAGATGTTTTGCTACCCACTCATTGGCTCCACCGGATGGCGCGGGTGCTGGTGTGGGTGCTGGCGCCGCACCGCCAGTGAAAGCTAGAACTATGGTCGATATAGTCATGCCGATAGCAACGAGGATGCTTGCTATCGTGACGCCCTGCTCTCTGAACAGAGTGCGAAGACGCTCACCGAGTGTCGTGTTCTCGCGCAGAACCCTCGAGATTGTTTCGCGGATCCGACTTATTTGTGTGCGGAGAGCCTCACGGCAAGCCGATGCAGCCTGCAAGCGGGCTTCTCTTTCGTCCCGCAAAGACCACAGTCGTTCGGTGATCCGCTCGGTAGATTCTCTATCGCCACCGGCTTCCTCCAGTTTTCTTTCTTCTAGCGCGATAGGTTCATCCAACGACGAGAGTTTGGAGAGGTTAAGGACCAGTTCGCCTCGAACCGTTTGTAGAGCCTTATATCGAGTCCATGGAGTTCGCGAAGAGGTAACGGTGGGTCATCGTTAGACATGTTGAGTATTTCGTTTTCACTGAACGTGGTCTCCATCGTGTTAATAGCGTCGGTGGCTACTTGAGGGACCTCGCTGAGCTCGACAGTTTCTATCGCGGCGGCCGTCTTCGCCATCGTTTCGTCGGTATAACTTAGGGCCTCTACAGCGCGGGTGGGCATAATTGTTTTACCCCGCTTCCAATCTGGAAATCCGAGTTCGTTCCTTACGATTTGGCCACCGCCCGTGTTTCCGGCAATGGTGCTCAGCGCTAGGGGTTTACCGGTCCTCGTGTTGACTATTGGGAGATTTGATGCTGCTTTTAGTCGCAATCTACCGTTCAGATAAAATTTGAACTTGGAGTAGTCGCGACCGACAGACGGGACCAGACCGATTTCTGCCAAATTGTTGTAGTAGTCGTTTACAGTTCCCTCGAGTAATTCTCGACTTAGAATAGTGGTAGCGCCACCTAATCCCCCAAATTGCGATTGGATTGGATCTGGAGTCTGTATGGTGGGTATCGTGCAAAGTCATCATCATCATCACCATCGAGGTAATCGTCTCTGCCGATTTCATCCATGTCATTATCGTAATCAGCCATATTAATTATGTATTAAAGAAAAAACCATACGAGTTTAATACATTCACTAAATTATGTCTTCGAGTCAATACGGTCGCAAACTCAATCCATATCGCAGACTGCGTGAGCCCCTCGGGGCAAAAGGCGTGAGAACAACCCATCGACGATCGACCAGAACCAGCAGCTATTAGTCCGCTTCCCCAACCTCGGAGCTAGCGACGTCATTATGCCGGGGACTGTTCGCCTCGCTTTCACTATTTCGCTGACGTCGATGGACGCGGACCGAACCGTCGTTCAGAACCTGGGTCGCGCCATCGTTAAGAAGACCATGATAAAGATTTCTGGTAATGAGGTGATGTCGATCGATGACAGCGACGTCTACCATTGCTACCAGGACCTGTGGAAGACGGCACAAGAGTGCGAAAATGCGTATTGACACCAGCCGAAATAAGAACGTAACCAGACTTAGAATCGGGGCTGGTGACAAGGCAGATAACGTCGCGAGCGACAACGTGGTCGCGGCCGCTTACGGCAACCAATTCTACATCCCGCTCGACTTTTAGTTGCTGGAGAGTCATATGCCCTACTATCAGAGCGCTTTGGCGGACCGCCTCGAATACGAACTAACGTTCAACGACTACGGCCGAGTTATCATAGCCACCGATATAGCATCGACGTATACGATCGACAATGTTTCGCTGGAGTACGACATGGTCACGATGCCCGAACTCGCGCGATTGATCAGATCCCAGTACGCTGGGCGCGTTGCCATACTTTACGACCGAGTTCTTCGCCACCGCAAGATGACGAAAGACAAAAGCGACACATTGTGGAATATTAATGTCAACGTAACCGCCCGCTCGATGAAAGGTATACTGATGCTGTTCGAGGAGCGTCGGGTCGCGATCGGTGCTAGAAAACATTTTATAACCCCACACATTTTATAACCCCAAAATCACAAAGGTCGAGGTGACGATCGAGGGAGTCCCCAATCAACTCTACAGCGCGGGTCTTCGCGCGCACCAGCAGTGGGACGAAGTCAGAAAACAGTTTGCTTCCGGCTCTAAACGCTCCCCGGAGGTTGCAGCGGTTGCCAAAGACCTGCAGCTCTCGGACGTCACCCTCGCGGATTTCCTGACTACCAAGTACGCTCTATGGCTAGACATGCGAGCCAGCGACGACGACCAAATGCACGGTAGTGGACGCCAAGTTGAGAACGCTAGCGAGGGTGTGACGATCCAGATAACCAAAGAGGCGGATGGAGCTGGCACATTGAACGTGTACTTATATATAATTACAGACGCATAACTCAACATCGAAGATGGCCGATACGTCTTAGCTTTATACTAAAATTCAATACCAATTCACGATTGGAGATGCCCACTCTGCCATAATATGTGGGCAGACAGGATGTGGAAAAACTGTTTTCATCCTAGACTTGCTCGAGGGCTCCTACCGCGATGCCTTTCGTCACATTGTGATCATGTATCCCACTGTGCGGCACAACGATACTTATCAGCGGCGCCCGTGGATATGGACCGACCCTGAGGTATACGTTATTGACCCCGGCGACAGGATTCACGATTGGCTGCGTGTCTTCTACCAAATATTCCAGGGTGAGCCCACCCTATATGTGATTGACGATTGCTCGGCCAAGGCGGCGATGACTAAAAAGGACATGCTCTCCGAGCTCGCATTTTCTGGCCGCCATGCGAGGAAAAGCGTATGGATCTCCACTCAAAAGTACAACGCCGTCCTCAAGGATCTGCGCGAGCAAACGAAATGGGTCGCCCTCTTCCACTGCAAGGACCGAGACTCATTCGATGAATGTCTTAGTGAGAACGACGTTATCCCAACGCGCGAGGAGGCCTGGAGGTTCGACAGATGCTTTCGGAAACTAAGCACACCAAGCTTCTGCTAAAGACTGATCAACCAACTGTTTATAATGTAATTAATTAATTAATGTTAAGAAAATTATAAAATTAATTAGCAAATGCTGAACAATGCTTAACAATTACTGAACAATGCTTAACAATTACTGAGCAATTACTGAACAATGCTTAACAATTACTGAACAATTAATGAGCAATGCTGTGCAATGTTGAAGAAATGCTTAACAAATGTTGAACAAATGCTGAACAATGGTTAACAATGTTAACAATTTGGTGCTCCGCTGTGAGCTTTGTTGCGAGCATAACGGTGATCATAAGTATCGGGTGGTGCGCTTTTATTATTATTTTTGTAATAAATAAATATGTTAGGTTATGAGACTTGTAAGAATAGCACTGCTTGCGATAAACACAATGAATTGCGAAGAGCTTCTCGATCAGCTAATGGAAGAAACCTCAACTCCGACTATCCCCAACTCCAATCGCGAATTGGAGGAACTGAAACCTCAACAACCAATCGAGATTGGATGATCCCGAAACACCTGCCGATACGAATGAAAACGCGGCGCGACGCGAGCGGCTGGCTGCGCTGGTTGTTGGTTTGGGGGGGGGGGGGGGCAGTCGGAGCATTATCTCGGTAGGCGTCTCTCAGTTTGTCAGGTGGATAAGATGTCAGATGCGGAGGTCGATAAAATGTATGCGCGATACGAATACAAATTAGGTGCGGAGATGACTCTTGGATCGGCGGCTATTCATTTCAGTAATAGTAGGTGGTGCAGTCTTGAGCGCATTGGCGTTCAGCGGTAGCAACTTTTTATTCTCGAAACTGAAAAGCTCGGACGCGGATGAGGAGCGCAAGCGTCACGATTTACCTGAAGAACAACTCAAGAGCGCAGACGCAGCATGGTCTAAAAAACGAACAGCCCATCTGGACTGGGTCAACGAATAGCTTCGTCGCGAGAATCACGCCTCACAAACTTTCCAGAACGTTGAAGAAGCCAACCGCGAGTACACGCTGGCATATCCACAGAAAAGTCTCGCGCCGCTAGATCACGAGCCCCAACTTTCAGATTTCTATGTACCGTCAGAGGCCCAAAAAGACCGCGAGATCGCGTTGATCGTCGTGGGAATGGGTGTGGTGGGTCTCGCCGGCTACTATATTCAATCGAGATTTCAAATTAATTAATAATTTTTACAAAATTAATAATTATTTAAAAAAAAGTTTTTTTATAAATATGTATATATAGAACGATGTTAGTTGACGAACTTTATTACGCAATGATCGATGTAGGCTACACTGCCCGTAAACATCGTATAGCTGGTGCAAAGAGTATGATTCGTCTGGCCCGAGATTCTCTCGAGACGTGGCGCGAGGACGAAAAAGCGGCCACCCTTTTCGCAAAGCGGATGTTAGATTCCTCCACCAATCCTGGGGATTGGATGAATTAGATTTTCCCGAGTTCCTTCAGAACTTAACCTCCAATTGTGATTGTACTTCCAACAAAGATTTATTATTAACGACGCAGTTACCGGACGATCTGGCGAGGGCATGTTGGAGATTGTCCGATCTATTAGAATACTTCGCATACCATGGACACGCACAAACTTGATACCAAACTATCGGTTCGCCTAGCGCGCAAGCTAGCAAACACGTACTACAGCCCCCGCGGCTACAGGAAGGGACTCGCGGCCATCAAGAACCTCGCCGCGGCGACCACGGTTTCCGAAAACGCTGCCAAGGAATGGCTCAAGAAGCAGGCCATCTGGCAGATCTATTTGCCCGCGCCGCACAATATTCCACGCCCGAAATTCTACGTGCCGGTGCCGAACCAAGTTCACCAAGCAGATCTCCTGTTTCTCCCTCGCGATCGCGTCGGTCGCAAAACGTACAAGTACGCACTTACAGTCGTTGACGTAGCGAGTCGCTATAAGGGGGCTGAGCCACTGGCTACGAAAGAGTCTAAGGAGGTGACCGAGGCCCTTTCCCGAATATATAAGAGGAGTCCTCTCAAATGGCCGAATCTTCTCCAGGTCGATCCCGGCCGCGAGTTCATGGGCGCGGTCTCTCATCTATTGTCTAAACACAAAGTTTCTGTCAGACGCGGCCGCGTCAACATCCACCGGGACCAGGGGATCGTGGAGCGGTTCAATCGAACCCTGGCTGAGAGGCTGTTTGGTCATCAATATGCCAAAGAGCTTGCAGACCCTCATTCGCGATCGACCGAGTGGGTGGCCAGGCTGCCCGCCGTGGTCTCCGCACTGAACGGAGAGGTGACCAGATTGATCGGTAAGAAACCTGTAGATGCCATCAAGTCTAAAAAGGTGACGAGCAAGCCCTCTGCCGTCTCGCGCGGGCGACCCGTTGGTTTAGAGGAGCAACGGCTTCCATCGGATGTTGACGTCCGGTACCTCTATCAACCGGGAGAGCTCGAAGGTGGCAGCCGCCGCGCGACTGATCCCGTGTGGTCTCTCAATGTATATCATCTAGATCGATCTATTACCAAACCCGATGAGCCCGTGCTCTACTATTTGGCTGATGGTCCATCTCGCGGGTTTGTTCGCGAAGAACTTCTCGCCGTGCCTTCTGACACCCAGCTACCCCCGGATCGTCAGAGTCTTTAGAGAGGTTCTGTATGTATTCCGTCTGGTAACACGCGTCTTTTATCGTAGTACGCCGAGAGTCCTAATTTGTGTTGACAGTACGTTTTCATAACACCGTCTTTCATTTTAAATCCTCTATTTTGTGCTACATCTATAATGTGTTTTCCATCTTCTGTAGTTTCACTTAGTACTCGTTTATATTTATCCCAATTTAAATTGTTAGTTCTCTTGGACTTTCCTTTCGCAGAGTTTTTATTATTTTTTTCCAAATTATTGGAATTAAGTTTTTCTACGAAATAACACTTACTAGATAACGCTATCGCCCTATCTCCGCTAAATTCCATTTTGAAAAGTCCTGGCTCTCTTTCGCTCCCGCTCCATTTATCCCAAGCCAACCATTTCTTTTTTTCTTTTTCAAACTCATCTAGTAAGTTAGGTCTAATCAATTCCTCTATTGTTTTTCCACTAACTCCTATATACATACTATCCGTGTCCATCTGTATTAATTCAAAGTCTTCTCTTTTTACGTATTTGTCTAGAAATTCGTCGTAAAATTCCAACATTCTCAATTTAGCTAGTTGATAAACCGCTATTCCGCAGTGGAAGGGTATCTTTACTGCACACCGGGGTTTGCGGGAAGATATTTCGTACGCATCTCCTATCTCTTCCAAATCGTCAAAGAATGCAGACCTTAATGCTTTGTCAACACAGGTTTCGTGTTGCGTATATGTCGTATTTAAATGTCTCTCTTTTGCCTCTATCATTTTTCCACAACACGAGTTTCCTAATAATTTCATTATGTCGGCTACTGGTTTCTTTCTACATCTCCCGTTCGTCTTGCGGCTGTAACTTCTTTGGCGAACAATTCGAAGGGTTTACCACTAATATAATCTATAACACGATGAACTCCCGTTATTTCTAGGCCGTGTTTTAAATACCATTTCAACAGTGGCGCGTACAGCAGTACTTTAGTGGCCGACATAGATCCCACCAATTTTCTTCCATTTCCTCTAGTTCTGCCAGTATCTTCCAAATATTTTAACATTTGTGTGGGAACTTCATCAACATCTACTTCTCTGTTTATAAAAAGTGGAGACATTTCAGAAAACTTATCCACCAAGTTGCGGGGAACTTCTATATCCACCTCCGCAAACCCAAACCAGTCTCCGGATAAAATCCTTTTACTAAACTTTTTAATAAGTTTAGGGTTATATGGGTTATCTATATGATGTATAGTTTCTTTTCCACACGGCATATCTTTATTTAACGTACATAAATATAACGCGTTTGCATCGTACCCCAAAACAGCCTTACAAGGTTTGTTAATTCCTGTGGAATTAGATCTAATATTTGAATCACCGGCTTCTGCATATCGTGTGAATACTATTGATGGACCACCAACTAGAGCGTCTTTCATCATTTCGTATGTTTCTTCTTTTGGTGCATATAGAGCATCCTCCGGTATAATCGTCTTCGAAGATTTGTGTTCTTTAATGGTTCCTCTCAATAAATATTGTATAGCTACTCCAGGTAGTGTTACCGCATCTTTGAAAATATCCACACCTCTGTGTTTATAAAATTCACACATTTTCTCCACCGCTTCTAGGAACGGTGCTACATCTAAATCGCTATAATATTTCAACCAATCTCTGAAGGTTTCCATATTCTCTTCTTTGAAAATTCTAAGACATTTGCTTAATTCTATTTCGTCTAGTAAAATTTTCCCAGCTAGTTTGGAATACCAATTCTCTATATCCGGTAGTCCTGGGTAATCCAGCTTGTCTGTAGAATCGAACCACTCGTAAGGAAAGAAAGATTTCTGTCCTTTACAATCGTAGGCTTTTATCCAACTATCGTAGCTTACACAAGGTCCTAAGTAAAGTATTACATCAAGAAATCGAAACTCCGGAGTAAACAGAAATATTGTTGCGTTTGCCCTTTTTCCAACCATTACTTTCTTTGTTGTTGATTACAGTTCACCTACTAGATATTTCTTTATTAAGTTTATATCGTATTTACTACTGTTGAAACCTAGAACGGGCACTTGATCTATCCACTGTTCGATCTTGGCGATTTGGTTTTTACGTAAATGTTCTGTATTAAACCCATATCTCAACCATACTTCTTCTCTTATAGCTTTTCCCCTGACTTTCAAATCTTCTACGAATTTTTCTATAAGTTTTGCAGGATCTTAATCACAAATATGAGTTACTGAGAAATTATCTCCTATACTAACGCTTACCGGAACGTGCTCAGCTTCGTACTCTAAACTATTACCGATAGTTTCAAATATGGCTGGAGATATGCCTCAAAATCATATACTATCTGATATGGATAAAGAGTAGTGTCGCAACCGATCTTTATATCTTTACCCGTTCTTTGAAATTCGCATTCCCACATAACTACTAGGTTGAATTCTTTGCTTCTTCTAATAAATGTATCTCTTCTCATAGTGGATGCGCGTTCTTCTTTTCTATGCGTTGCATGAATCTCGCACCCGTGCCAGTAACAGCCGTGATATTGATATACGGTATTGGTTTCTGTACAGTATCCATCTACTGGAACTCCTAAAATCCATCTTTCAACCCCGTGTCCGCACTGTTCGTGGTGAATGCGAATTCCCTCCTGCTTTTCCACAGAGTACATCCAATCGATCGCCCCATAACTGTTAGAACTTTTTGGGTAGAACGCTTTCTCGAACAACGAACGCGGGCGCTCTAAATAATTACCATCACATATTACTTTTGTCTCACCTTTCATACATTTTGGTCCGTGTCTCTTCATATTACTCGCTTTCGTGAATTTCTGCTTGCAATTATCGCAGGCGTAAATTTTAGATAGATGTTTAAGGTTTTTTATCAGAAATGCGTGATTATTAAACAGTCCTATTGTCATTGGTTTATTACCTATTGCCTTATAGTGCGCTGGTACCTTTTTCAACCACCATACGTAAAATTTGGTGGGTTGATATACTTCTATACCGATTTTAAAAAAGTCTTCAACCTTTTTCAGATCAGAAAAAGGAATTGGTGAAACCACATTACTACCGGTATATTGTTTACTATGTTCTTTCGCTTTTCTGTACATCTGTCAGGTCTTTTACCTGTCATATGCATCGCTAAACATCTGAACAGACAAAGGTCGTCATTATACTTATCTAAAGAATACATACCTTTTTTATTCTTCAACCATTCTGGAAGTTCTCCTCCTGCTGCTTCTTTGAATTGTAGTCCCAAATCTATTCCCCTACTGCCCTGTATTAGCTTTACAAAAACCTCTACCCATCTTACAAACTTCCACTTTGTATTCGGTCTGTCTATTTTATCGGACATTATTCGTGTTTGCTCCTTATCTGACAACCAATTTGTAACGGTTTTCATTGATGATAGTGGTTCGCTACCACCGATATTTTTGTGAAATATTATAGTTATAGGTTTTCCATTTTTAGTTTCCTCCATATGTTCTAGCTTGTAAGAATATTAATATCTTAAATAAAAATTGGTTGTTATATACGGAGCGAGTTTATCGGACATGCGTTCAGACTCGTTAATGTCAATGTTTTTTACGAAAGGATAATGTAACTACCCGTCTTCCATTTTCTACCTTTTCCAATGTTTCATCATGAGCCCCCCATATATCTTCACCTTTTTCCACTATCGCGCGAACGATACATTTTTTCTTATTATTTGGTATTGGGTGAACTGTGCGTCTAATTTGGGACAAATTATTGGTGCTTAAAGGTTTTATTACACTAGCCCTTAACCCCGCAATACTTTCTTTTTGAATTCTGTTACCAACTTCCTCTGCTAGTGAGAGGTCTTTAAAGGCTCCTCGTTTATCGGTTAAATCGCTTCATAAACGCCTCGTTCTTTGTGGCGTTTATCAGCTTTGTCAACCCCCTAACTCTCAACCGTTTACTATAAGTAATCCCTAGAGATTCGGCTTCTCTTCTCAAACTTTCTATTTCTGCTCTAGTTTCTGGCGTTATCATATTTCTGTATATATAACCTATGAAATTTATCTGTTCAATTGGACGCGAAAAATTTACATGATGTTTTTTTCGCGTCCAATTGAATATATAAAAATACCTATACATATATAATGGAGTGTGTGACTTGTTGTAAGACGTTTACGTGTAAAGACTATCTACGAAGGCATCTAGCGAGACGCAGAAAGTTTCCGTGTGTCCCCCCACAATTTCAATGCCCCAGATGCCCTTGTAAATTCGTTAGTGCCCAAACTCTTTGTAGACATAAGCAACTACGCTGTCAGGTGGCTAAAGGTGAACGTGGTAGACTAGAGCTGGTAGAATTAGTTGCTGATCTGCGAAATAAATTAGCTACATTGGAGGATAAAAATGGGGTGTTGGGATATAAACTATCACGCGCGGCACATTGAAATTGCATTAATTATTTCCAATTTCTAATAATAATTGTTCAAATTCTTGGTTAAAACCGATATCGTCAAAACCGATATCGTAGAAACGCATATCCGTAAATGAATCGTTGATTTTAAACGGTTTTATAAAATTAGTTTCACATTCGTATAGCTCATCTCCGATCCTATTTAGTCGCTTCATTTCGTGAATTTGATCCTTGTACCAGCGACATAATTGCCGGTATAATATTGTAAATGCAACGTTTTTATCGGAGCGTAATAAATTACGCTGATATTTCATGTATTCGAGTTTGCATAGTATTGTCAATTTATAGTGTTTTAATGCTGTAGAAACATCGTAAAATTCTTCAACACAGGTATCATTACAAAATTCCAATTCCCGGTGTATTTTATTATCCATTTTGTTATAATATTTTGTTATAACCTATGAAATTTATCTGTTCAATTGGACGTCACAATTTACATCATGTTTTTTTCACATCCAATCTACAATACTACGCAAATTTTGGTTGGTGGTGGGAGCTACAATACAGCTCAATAACGTTACAAACGTTGGTGGTATCATTTTGACTCCCTCTTTTCTAAAAGCCCGTTTTTCGAGAGTGCTGGTACACACTTTTGTTTATTGGAATTTAAATTTGAAAATATTTCGCTATATTTACCTCGTACTATTGTTAGCTTTTTTCAAATGTTTGTGTTGGTGGCTAGTTTATGTTATTGGACAATACCACCGGTTTTCGGTAGTGGTGGTAGCTGTAACGGGTATCAATAACGCTCCCACCTTTGGTGGTATCATTTTGATTTCCTCTATACTACTCATGTTGTACAAGTTTCTTCATCATCATATAATATTTATTAATTTTACATCATGGATTGCTTCAATATTTGGACACTTAATACATGTAAGCATTCGGAACACACTCGTTCTGCCATTAACATGACATTGACCTTTTTCGCGTCCATGTTACGGTGAAATGCCGACACAGCTTCCGCGTGGCCGAATTCTTGTTTTTACATTGTGGATATATGTAACTTTAACATTTGGGCAGGTTTCGTGAAACAGATAATAGGTTCATTTGCAACTCAGACATTTGAGTGTCGAAACGCGGAGTGTTGTTGGCAAACCTTATCAGCTGCGAAATGCTAATAGTGAAAGTGGCCAACGTTGAAACCACTTAGTTTTAGCAGGTGTCCTATTTAGAAACACTATTCTGAATCAATTTCTCAGATATCTTATCTATGGCTGTGGTTGGAGAAACCTGCCATGCCATCACATTCACTCGACTAGCTATGGATATCATGCTGTTTGTCAGGAACATTATAGGAATGAATGGCCTTTTTGTGGAATTTATCGGGGTATAAACTTGGAAAAGTCGCGGGAATACTGGACGAAGGCAGGCTATCTTACCATGTACACACCATATGTTAGTTCACCTCTTGTAACATTGACACATACACCAAACAATATGACAGATAAACTAATACAAGTTGGTATCACGTGTTCAAATGATAATTAACTACAGCGTGCTATCAATTATCCCATGCCAATGTATGACCCTTATATTTAAGGGTGGGAAATGGCTCGAAGACCTTCCATACCCGGTTGACCAGAATTAGATATGTGTTTATATATAAGCATTGAAAGGGTCAGTTTAATAAGTGGACTCTCCATCGTGGAGTTAGCACACTTCTTCTGCTGGCGATGCCCTGTATTTGTTTCAGGAACATGTAGACCCGTTTGCATAAAATTAACATTTTCCACACTAGGTACCTCTGTCTCAATATTTGCAAACAGTGTAGATCACGATGAGCCGGCTCGTAACGAGCCGTCTCATCAAGATCTGCCCCATTTATGGATATATTTTTATACATTTTTATACAAAATGACCCCCTTTTCTGCATAATGGAACAGTCTTAAACTCAACAGGAAATAGTCCATGTCACTCATGTATTTGTTTCTGAAACTTGCAGGCAACCATGGCACGACCCACAGCATAACTATAGAGCCGTGCACCACTGACCCCTGTGAATTCCGACGTGGATCTACATACACTGCCATCATTCCGTTCACTCTAAGTAAGTCGGTATATTAAAGGGACAGTTTGACAATTTGTGTTTTTATTCGATCACTAGCGAAGAATTATACATCCAAATTTGAGGTCTTCCGACTTTTATAAAAAATAGCACATGTCGGTCGCAGCACATATTTTGCGGATTGAACTTTTTAAAAACACAGGCTTTACGCCATAAAAATTGTTCTTTCTAACTTAGCTTGATCGCCTTTTCAGTATGATAAATGTTTGCTTTTTTTCTGCTAGATTTATGTTATGGCAAATGTTTCCGTTGTCTAAGGGTGCGACGATTAACCGCCATACTCAATTATTCGCGATTCGTAACTCCATGTTTCGGAGCACGAATACAATCTTGCTGTTTTCCAAAATTCTATTTTTAACTCGTTGTTGTTGTTGTTGTTGTTGCTGCTGTGAAATTCCCGCGCATATTTTTCGCGAAACGTTTTACACTGTTAGATTAATTATTATTCTATGTGTCATCCACAAACACATACTGCGAAGAATTTCAGAACGTTCAGTCCTTTGGTTGTTATCAAATATGAAACAAAAATAATTACATTATTAGCATACCATCAACATATCGATGGTCTAGTAACATAAGGTCGTAACTGCTATGCTAAAGCATAGCAGTTACGACCTTATGTTACTAGACCATCGATATACGATGCATATATAAAGCATACAGTTGCGTAGAAAGCACTGGGGACTAGTGACTAGCAGCAGACGACGTTCACTTACTGTACTTTCTATTACACTATGGCAGAACAAAAATTCTGACTATTTGGGTTGCGCCGGTGCATCGTTACTATGGATACAGAAATTCACATACAGTGTACAAAGTTCGATCTTTTATTTAATGTGCACAGTTGCTGGATGTACATTTGTGGAATATGTTAGGATTCTGCACCTTGTAATAAGAAAACTATAGCAAACGTACATGTATGTTTTGATCACCGCTCGTATGCATCTGGGGCCGTTTTACTAAACTTCGTACGACTAAAATGTTCGTAAGTGCAAAATTATGATAGTCTGTAAATTTCACATTGACAATGTTTCTGCATAATTATGTTCAATAAATATAATCCCAAGGTGACTTGAAACAGGCAATAGACGTAGGTATCATAGAACGTACACATTTTGATACATTAAATATACTCATATCATGAAAACCCGTCCTCCCTCATCAGTCTAGATGAATGTGCAATTTGACCAGGAGCTACACTGACCACAAAACTCATGATCCCCATTTCTCCAGTCACAGCCACAAATAGGCTCGGGGAACACTATTTACATGTCTCTTCCAGACGTGATGGCGAAAACTGCGACCAATGCGATTTACGGCACTATCCTCGTATCAGCGTACCCTGGGTGGGTGGGTATGAACCCAACGAATGCTTATCCAACGGACTGCATTGCCCGGTGAATGGCGGAGTGCAACAGAACTACACTGCGTCAGTGACCGTGCCTTCGATAGCGCCCAAGGTAAGTACATAGATATTGCCAGTAAAGTGTCATTTGATATCAAGTTTATCAGGCAATGTTAGGAAACGCGTAGGAATTGCGAGACATACCGACGAATTCTTACCGTTTGTGAGCAGAGACTGATAAGCTTGATATCAGAAGACATTAGGGTGGTATTCTATTGATCAGGCAGTGTGCCATGCTAGCCGATGACTAACTATAAAATATGCTTCGTTGCACTGAACGTGGACTTGTTTTCAATTCGTTATAACCCGAATATTCATATCAGGTCAATGGCTGATACGACATTATGTTATCAGTCAGTATGTATTCAGGGTGTGGGATCACGTGTTTCCGAACTACATGACGTCATGTTTTTTTAGATGTGTTTACATTAGATTTCCTTTAATATCTTTTCTCATGGAATGACATATATTTATGAAATATACCACATCAAATGCGGTACACGTTGCCCTTTATTGTATAGGCGGTTTTAATCTCACAATTCTGTCGTTTTGATGAACAATCGGTTCCTGTAAACGTAAATAAAAACTAGAGCAATTGCCAAGTGAATGTAAGAAATAAACGATACTCGATTCTTTGTGAAAGTTATAAGTTATTGTAAATAACTTTCAGAGCACCCATAAAACACTGACTGCATTGACTAAAGCATTGACTGCAGAATTGGGGCTTATGGGCAAACAATTATTTTTTTTTTTTTTTTGGCATACAATTCGTAAGTGTGTGTAAGAAAGTTATCTTAAATGACAAGTGAAGTAATTTCTACTTTTAGTCGTCTTACATTTAACAAATAAGATATTTTCAAGCGTATCACGATACCAAAATTTCGCAAAATTACGACGCCATCTTTGAACGTCGATATCTCCAAACGTCGCGACTTCCGATAAGCCCCATTTCTCTAGTTACTGCCACATATGCCATCGTATTTGATGCGCTACATATCATCAAAGTCCGTCAGTTTGTTAGGAAGATTTTAATGAAAATCTACTATAAAAATGATGTCACAGATTACGTCACGTCGGAAAATCGGATTCGGAAATCACGTGATCCCACACCCTGATATTGGGTCAATACAAAGCTCGTTACCTGACAAACATTGGTACAATCTAGCGCGGTGGGCGTCCCTTCACCCATCCAAGCGGCTGTACACCACCGTCTGCGCTACTCTTGCTATAATGTTTAATGTCTTTATTACGATGTACTTGAATACTGTGCTAGAAAGCAAATAGCTTAATTGGCTGAGCCTGAACTGTGCTACAGCTCAGGCACAGCCGATGAAACTGCTTGCATTCGAGTTGGCATTGCACATATATGTTCCGAAGCGTTGAAGTCTGGGCAAGATTAACGCAGGTGGTGTGTATCTTCTACAGCTAAATGTTTAGTGCCAGGAACGCCGGGGTACAAACATAGAGAATACCAGGCTAGTGTCGTTTTATATCGAGTTTATTAGGCAAGACTACTGTCTGTTCCACGTTTTGCTGCTGACGAACTTTTATCCATTAAGTACATTATACCTAAACATATTTAATTGTAAGTACTTTTTCATCAATAACACAAAAGTCAACCTCCCCAAATTCCATCAAATATTGATTTTATTGCAAAACAAATGTTTTCCTTTGGAAATTTAATATGAGGGCTAAACTAGATTTTTTAATTAATTTTTCATTTGTGGAGCGATTTTCAAAATCTAACTTTTACATCATTTCCAAAATATCTCGCGAGGCTTCGGAGTAAATTTCCAAATTTTTCATTTTTCGACCCTCTTGGAGGCGATCCTCCTCCTTTTTGTCCCATGTTAAATTCCAATAAGAAAATCGTTTTTCTCAATAAAATCAATATTTGATGGAATTTCAAGAAATAAAAAAAGTAGGGAGGGTGGGACAATAGGAAACGTGTAACTCGTACATAAGTCATCGAGCGGATCCTCTATATATTACGACTAAGCTAGTTTACAGACATACTATGCTAATCTATGTATATCCAGACGTGTACCACTGTTTCCAAACATGTCCATTTGGTATTAATAAGATTGTAACTTTTGAAACACTTGTTACATTCAATGATATTGATAAGTTTGCAATTCCACTCCGAGCACTACATGCACATTACTCTCAAAGATTCTTTTCTTGGTGTTGTATTGAGTTATTTATAGTTAGCATGTTTTGTCTTGTTTTGTTGCGCCAATGGTTTTCTTTAGCTGGCACATAATGTATGTATGACGATGTTTGTGTTAAAAAATAAATATATAATACAGTGAAACCTCTCGAAACCGGACACCTTGGGAGGTCCACAGGGTGTCCAATTTAGAGAGGTTTCACTGTAAATCAGTAATATGACCATTTAAACACGTAGTTGTGTATTATGCGATCATGAACAGACAATATAATCTGAGATAAATGAAGCCCATCAAAATAAGATCATTATGTTTTATTGAAGTCCGGTTTAGAGGGGTTCCACTGTAATTTACAATACCCGATGTCAATTTATTCGTTGAAATCGTTCTTCAAGCTTCAACAGTCTACAATGTGTTATTATTTGTGGCGGTGACTGGCGACATGGGGCGTAATGGATTTGTGACCAGTATAGCTCCTGATCAAATAACAGAATAAATGTAGCCTGGTAATGATCTGTATTGCTTGTTACAAGTATGTATTACAGGTTTTTCTTGAATGGAATGGTGAACAGTGTAGATCCTCATCAGACTGTGCGAATGCATATGCTGATCTGGATCGTCACTGGGTGCAATACCCGTGAACACCATTTCGCCAGTCACAGCCATATTCGTATGTTACAGATCGGGCTCGAGGCGAAATGGATGGTGAAGGACGACAACGGTAACGCATTCATCTGTTTTACATTTGACGTGGTAATTACGTAATTCGCTAATACAATGATTTTTGCATGACATCGTCAAGATTACTGTTTTGTCCAGTTATATGAGCCCCTGTATCGTCAAGATTACTATTCCGTCCAGCTTCATGCACCACTGTATCGTAAAGATTACTATTCTGTCCAACAAT
Source organism: Conchocele bisecta (assembly GCA_029237695.1). Lineage (NCBI taxonomy): Eukaryota > Metazoa > Mollusca > Bivalvia > Lucinida > Thyasiridae > Conchocele > Conchocele bisecta. The sequence goes on along the minus strand of CM055269.1, from coordinate 15,435,061 downwards.
ATGTACCCCTGTATGGTCGAGATTACCATTATGTACAGCTTTATGTCACACAGTATCGTCGAGATTACCAGTGGAAATAAATTCAAGTGTAGCCAAACCATGATAACAGATCTAGTACGTAGCCGAAAACGTTAGAATTGCGTTCCCATCGATTATGCACAAAATAGGAATTATATAAGTGTATAATTGTGTAACTATTCCACCAGTTTTAAAACTTGAGCTATAGTATAATCATTTAGTAATATTTAACTCACCGACATAGATAGTCAGGCGTCAATTGGCACGAGTTTAGCTTCCATTGGCAAGTCGTGAACGTATAGTTTTATGAGCGGAATCTGATAACATGCAGTATTTCCAACCACCGCGCCAATTGTTTTATACATTCCTTAGTACAACTATATGCAAATTAGCTATGACGTCATAATAACATTGGTATATGACAATGTACCGGCTTATATGAAACATATATACCATTCAACGATCATGAAATGGCTATATATGTACACAGCTGATACTCTTCGTGTGAACATATATACTGTTTATCATTTGTGTCTGAGGAAACCGGATTACCCGAGATAATTTGACTATTTTGCCTTATTTAGTGGTACAAATAGATTTGTTAGTTTCAGCATACATACCACTATACATAATGTGACTACTCACATTGTATTATAACACTATCAAAGCTTATAGTGTACTGTTGGAATGTATATTATAAGTTGCAAAGAGACCAATCAAAAGATAAGTATGTATATATTTCTAATAATATATGTATACATGTGTAGATCTGAGGGCGGAAACACTCTAAAATGAATCAAAAGTTCTGTATGCCAATTGAGAACATAGATATTTTATATGCAATTGAGAAATGGTGTGAGAATATTTCAGATATCTAGTGTGGTGCATAGTGTCATAGAGAATATATGGTAGCACGCTGCAGACTCATTCCTTTAGAACGTGTTGCACCATATGTATTACTGTCTGTTTCACGAAAGCTGTCAAAATTTTACGGCTATATAGACAATTAAAAAACAATATTATTTTCGATAATATTAAATTAAAGGAAAATTTAAGAAAGAGCCTTCTTTTTATTTCGTGAAATTCGGTCAAATATTGATTTTATTACGAAAAATTGATTTGTCTATGGGAATTTAACATGGGGGTAAAAGAGGTAAGGCAGTGTTGGAGGAGTCAAAAACGAAAAACTTTGGAAATTTACTCCGAAACCTAGCTAGATAGCTTGGAAATGATCTAACTAAGAAAACGAAAGTTACATTTTAAAAATCGGTCCAGTATTTCTGAAATTCTAAAAAATTTCCCCATGTTAAATCCCCATAGACATCTTCACTCCGTGAAGATGTCTATGGGGATTTAACAAGGGGAAATTTTGTTTTCGCCATAAAATCAATATTTGACCAAACTTCACGAAATAAAAAGAAGGCTCATTCTTAAATTTTCCTTTAATTTAATATTATCGAAAATAATATTGTTTTTGAATTGTCTATATAGCCGTAAAATTTGGGCAGCTTTCGTGAAACGGACTATAGTTTTTCTGTCGCAGTATTTACTGCGTATGTCATACGCTGCAAGAAGTGAGACTGGGTGATAGCTTATACGCATTAAGGTGTGTCGGATGGCAACTCAATCTGTGGTATAGTATTAACAACACAACCAATTTACATATATAGTATACATGTCTCTCATCACACATACAAAGCCAATATATTTGGAATCAATAAAAATATTCACCGTAATAAATAGTAAATAAGTCTGGCGAAAAATGATGGCCATTAGTAATATTCAGTAAACAGAAATGTGTACATGTACTATTATTTTACCACGGTCATTGCAACAGCCGCAATGCACATTTAAGCCGGTAGCCAAAACCTGGCGTGGAAATTAAATTCAGATTAATTTTGCAATGTTCAATCAACAGTAATCTAGAGTCTCTTGCACACATCGTTCAAGAACAGAATATAATACTCACAACTGATTAGGGTATTCCATATAGTATACCTACATGTATGATCTAGATGTGAAACAGTTGCACGAGTGTTATATTCATAAGAATCTACATTGGTCACGAAGAAAGACAAACAAGAAATGTTTAATATATGTATGCCAAACCCAGTAACACAACAAACGATATTAGTATATGACACTAAGTATTTCAGTCATTCTCATTGGCCGAAACACGACCACGTGATTATATACAAATTTAATGTAGACCTCTGAACGGTTTGTTTATACGAATAAGCACTTTCGGACCGCAAGACCGGTCCGAGATGTGTTTATTCATGTAAACAAACCTATTGTTCACCTCCTTAGAGCGCATGCGTAAATCTAACACATTTTGAAAAAAATATTTTAAAATTTAAAAAACATTTTTTTTAAATAATTATTGAAAATTGTTTGAAACCAAAAAAAAGTGAACAAACAGAAAGTGTCATATAATAAAACAATTATTGTCTTTTGAGTCGGTGTACATGAGATTTACGGACCTGAGAAAAGTGATGTTCACCTCCGCCTTCGGTCCTTAAATCTCATGTACACCTCCTCAAAATACAATAATTGTATAATGAAGTACAGTCCGTGTATACCCATGTGATGCTAATTGCACATGTCAATTATCAGGCGAGCAGCTGGCACCAACGAGTTATTGGAAGGTACCTTGTACTAGATTTTTACGGGTTGTGATACTAAGTGTCATAAGATCCATATATACTCTATATATTCTAACTGAAATCGATACTCTGATCCTCGAGAATTAGACACAAGCTAATACCGAGAATCGGGAATAAGGCACGCAAATTTAGAATATATGTCATTTACTGGAATCTGTTTGCATTTGCATTTGTATGTTACTTAGTAATGTTTTGAGATTTATACATAGTATGTAATGATCTGTTGTGCTAACACGGTCATACATATTACATTTATAAGAAATGTAGCCATTTATATGATATTCATGCTAGCATGGCCTTGTGTATTGAACATATTAATATATTGCCACAAAATCATCCACTAATGTCAGCAAACTCCGTGTTATAATACATAAACATGAGACCATTATCTTTAAATGTACATATTGCATCGTAACACCTCTATAATGCAATGTGACTAAATATTATATTTTTTTCATTTTATAACAACTGCAAACAAATGTCAGAGTACCTGTAGTATTGCTCTCGTTAGAAGAAAGCTGATATTTCATATTGGAGTATATAGTTCACACTTAAATCAGAGGACCAGCATACTATCTGTTGATACGTCGTAAGTTCCCCGGTTGTGATGAATATGTATATACATTATAATACTACTAAACATACTGTTGTTTATTTCTTACATGGTAGTTGACCACATTCGCCTGAAATACTGGAATTAAATTAGCTAAGAAGAATGTTTGCAAAATAAGAATATAATGGTTAAATCAGCGTGATATAACCGGGGATAATTTAAATGTTTATTTTAATAGAAAAATTCAATGCCATATATCATGTGCGCTCCGTAGATTCACGGCACTAGAGATACCGTGTCTACCGAGTACGACATATGGCCACGATGACTCACCTGACAGTATTTGAAGGATATGTGATAGAGAATAGTAGGTTAGTGCCATGAATGGGAAAAATATCTGGCAAGATATTTTTCCCATTCACGGCACTAACCTACTATACTATTGATCCCGTCAAGACCTACAAATAGCTTTAAAATGCGATAAAAATAACCACAGCCACCGCACATATTCATACGCAATGACTAGGTCGTATTGACAGGATATCAAAAATGTTTCACGGCACCGTGTTTCACGGCACATACTCACTGTGTTGACGGGATAAAACATGAACAAACATTCTGAGGTGCTATCAAGACGAATATATGCTTTAGATAAATGTTTTGAGGTCACCATGGTCATGTTAATGGAGTACTGCTGTCTGTTACACAATATATATTTGGAAGTCATTTAGCAATACTATGTGTAGGCATATGCTACATGTGTTTCTTCAGAAGTCACTCGTTTGATAATTAATATAATTATGAGCATTAAACACAGCATGACTGAAATATATGTGTACGTGCATTTAATTAACAGTATACAATATTTATTGAAATTAATCAAAAGACTGCAACCTGTAAGCCAAACATTGATGACCAACCTGAATGTCAGAAAGAAGGCAATAATTCAATATACATTAAAGCTATCCATGTTCTTGTTATTCATATACCAGATGAGATCTTAAATTATGTACACGTAATGTATTTCATACTATTAATTCGAGTAACGGTTGTAATGGTAAGCAGCAAAACAACGTAATTGGTAATATCCTCGTATTCGAATTTAACGTCAGCTAACTTTTCGATCGTGTGTATACTTACTTTAACGACAGAACAAGAACAAAGGTTTAAGTTCGATAAAGAGCATGACTTATGATGACGTTGTGTAGTATTGACGGAAACAATCACTCTGCATTGTGTAGTATTGACGCAAACAATCACTCTGCATTGTGTAGTATTGACGGAAACAATCACTCTGCATTGTGTAGTATTGACAAACAATCACTCTGCATTGTGTAGTATTGACGAAACAATCACTCTGCATGTTATGACGAAACAATCACTCTGCATTGTGTAGTATTGACGGAAACAATCACTCTGCATTGTGTAGTATTGACGGAAACAATCACTCTGCATTGTGTAGTATTGACGGAAACAATCACTCTGCATTTATTTAATTTTGTAAGCTTAATAAAGAATTCAGGTGTTAAAATATCAGCATTTAAATGCACACAATACATTATAAAATATGTTTATTTCGAAATTTTGAAAATTATTTTGCCATAGCCACGTCAAGTATAGAGGGAACTGAACAAATCATTTGCAGTATTATACTTGATATTCATGACTGTCAATGAGCCAGTCTATGTGTTTCTATATCAAATCAACACACGTTTATTCGCATTTTAGTACAACAATAATGCATTATTTTGGGAATACATGATACATGATGTCATTTTCTAATTCGTTGCCAGGTTGCCAACGTCTATCCAACCATGTTTCTTATCATTACATGTGGCGTTGTTTACGATTATAAGGAGACATGCATGAAAGTCCTACGAGATGGCTCCCGTCCATTAGAGAAATGTACATGTAGATATGCAGGCATTGCTCTATCATTAAACTATATTTTGTAGGGCATTATAACAGATTATAATTCCAGCACAAAAATATTTACACAATTCCCTAACATTTGATTGGCCCGTAGCAAGTCTATGTCCAAAATGTATATCCCAGTAAACTCCCACGCCGAACTACTTTCCGTAACCGTGAGGCGCAGTTAAAATAATTCTTAAGAAAACGGAAAATAAACACATTTTCTTGATGAATTTATTTCAAATGCTGGAATTATAAGGAATGAATGGCCTTTTTGTTGAATTTATCGGAGATATAAACTTGGAAAAGTCGCGGGAATACTGGACGAGGCCTTCAGGCATTCGTCCAGTATTCCCGCGACTTTTCCAAGTGTATACCCCCATTCATTCCTATAATAACAGTGGGGTATTGAAATGTCGTTGATATCAGATATGTATGTTCTTAACAATTACATGAGTACTACACAATTTGTTCGATACAGGAGTTTATGTTATTTGGCAAATGAGGGATGTATCTTTTGAACAAAAAGAGCATCCGAAATAACGCAACAAAGTAAATTTAAAAGTTTTATTTCAAATAATTTCTACAATACCGTGTCATTTTGTGAATTTCAATTAGTTTGTAATTCAAATTTGGCTGCGAACATTGGTATCACGACTGGATAAGGTATTGCACATCAGAATGCACAATTATTCGTATTAATACCCTGCTATCAGCGATTATTGCGGAGATGAAATGAGAATGTAGCACTTTTGGCGTCCATTTTAAATTCCAAATTGGCTGCGAACATTAGGAATTACGCATCAGAATGCACTATTAATCGTGCTAATACCTTGTTATTATCTTTTTTTATGTGGACTAGAAGTGAATATTTAGCATTTTGGCGGCCATTTTTAATTTTAAAATGGCTTCCAACATTGGTATCATGTTCTGAGAAGGTGGTATGCATCATAATGCACAATACATCGTTTAATACCCTGCTATCAGCTGTTATTGCGGACAATACGTAAACGTTTAAAATTTCTTTAAAATATGGGTCGGAGAATTTAGCGGTGGTGTCTTATTCTTTTTCAAATAGTATATGGATAAAGAGTCAGTACTCAAAAAAAAAATGTTCACGAAATTCCCACGGAAGGACACTTGCCGACGGACTAATGTGGGAGTCCAGATTTAACGCAAATCTCGGGACGGACAGACACACGGACGTACTAACATTTTGGGTTTATGGGCTATTTGTTCTTTAAAATATCAAAAGAATAGCCCCTAAACTGCAATAGGTTTAGGGGCTAACGGAATAAATATATTGTATTCTATTGTCTTAGGCTCCTCCCCCTAGCCCCTAAACCCCCAATGTTAGCCCGGATAGACGGACAGTGTGGCTATTATATGTACCCCGAATTTATTTCTTTGGACAAAAATAACGGTTTGATAGAATCCATAAATATGTACTAAACGGCCATTGGAGCAGCATAGTGAACATTCAATACTGGACCAGTATATGTTATATAAACTACCTCACCAAGTTCGACCGGGTCAATCGAACTGTGAGACAGAAACGTGACTGGAGACATTGGGGTTTATGGGTTTTGTGGCTAATGTAGCTCCTGATCAAACCGCACACTCATGCTGATAACGATCTATACTGCTTGTTGGAAGCATAACGGGTGTATCATTGATAGAATGGCAAACGGTACAGATCCTGATCAGACTGTGCGGATGCCCCATTTCTCCAGTCACGAGACAGAAACTATTTGATGTGTTGTAGGAGTTGTACACAGGTGACGGGGTAAATAGTCTGATATATCTCGTATATATAGTCTCTCATTTTCATGGCCTTTGTCTGATATTACGGACATTTCGTATGGAAGTGCGGATCCTGCTCTATTTACGTATGGAATAGTCTGGTTATGTGCATGTATATGTCACTGTGGCTGGAGAAATGGGACGTCTGTAGCCGATTTCACCAACATGTCTAAGCATACTTATCTAGCTATGTATATTTTGAGGGAGTAATCATTTATTTTTCCTGAAATGCAGTATTTAATATAGAACTAATGACTGCATATATATATATTATTTGATGTTTAAAAGTATGCGGAATTATTATAATGAATTTATTAAATTATCACAGCCAAAATGGCTGTGATAATGTAATAAATTCAGTATGATAAAACAATATTTTATCCTTAAATTCAAAATTTCTCCCTCAAAGTGTACTTAGCAAGATAAGTATACTTTGCAATGTTGGTGAAGTCGGCTACTGGTATTTGTGGCCAGTGTAGTTCCTGGTCCGCTAGCAAACTCCTATTGCTTGATAAGGACAGTTATACACGTATACTAATGTCTGTTTCACAAAACCTGCCCTCATGTTATGGACATATGACAATGCAAAATCAATTAAAATAAAATCGATATTATATTTTATCAAAATTTAAGACTTTTATTTCGTGAAATTTGGTAAAATATTGATTTTATTATGAAAGATTTATTTGCCTATGGGAATTGAACATGGGGGAAAAGGAGGTGGATGAGCTGAGCGTGGGAAGGAGACGAAAAACGAAAAGTTTTGGAAAATGACTCAGAAATCTGGCTAGTTAGCTTCGAAATGATCTAACTAAGACAACAAGAAATAAAGTTTGTAACTCTGTCCACTATTACTGAAACTAGAAAAAAAAATCCCCATGTTAAATCCTCATAAACATCTTTACTCTGTGAAGATGTCTATGGGGATTTAACAAGGGAAAACATATTTTCGCAATAAAATCAACATTGGACCAAATTTCACGAAATAAAAAGAAGGCTCACTCTTAAATCTTTGATTAACTATAATATTATCCAAAAAAAAAATATTTTTGCATTGTTTATATATCCGTAAAAATCGGGCAGGTTTCGTGAAACAGACAGTATTTTTGTGTTAGAAGCATGACTTTGATGGAATAACGAGCACTGCAGATCTTGATCTGACTGTGTGGTTGCACAGGCTGATCTGGATCTATACAAGCCGTAAAACTCATAAGCCCAATTGCTCTAGTCACAGCCACATATATACATGTACATGTACTGTTTATACTAGGACTACACATTGCAATACTCTTAGTCGAACAACTATAGGCTATAACTACCTTACAGACAGAACATTACGGGTTATGCACATCTGTGCATGCTGCTATGTTCTACTACAAGCAATACGTATGCATATTGGATGTTTAATTAATTAAATGCGATGGAGCGCTAACGACCGCAGCATTTAGTTCCTAAGAAATCCAATATGTGAACAATAACTGACTTATAGTTCAGACAAGTGTACAATACAATGTCACATCCGAGTATTGCTTTTCCACTTCTTGTTAATCATTAAATCTGGCAATATACAACTTAGAGGGTTTAACGTGGCAGTATGTGAAATACATGTGGAGTGCAATGCTGCCTAGTTGCGAAGGTTACACTTGCAATCTACTCTATCTAGCTACGGACGGTACGGGAGTAATTGCAGAGTTACCGTTCGCAACTAAATGCAACTTAGAGGGTAAAACGTTGCAGTATGTAACATAAATAAGTGGAGCACAATGCTGCCTCGTTGCGAAGGTAACTCTTGCAATTACACCCGTACCGTCCGTAGCTAGCTACGGGCGGTGCGGGAGTAATTGCAAGAGTTACCGTTCGCAACTAAATGCTGCACAGAGATTGACTTACACGGTAGGGTGAACTATAACGATGGTTTCGGATCCATGCTACATGTACATCAGTGTGTTATTTGATTAGGAACTAAACTGATCCCAAATATCATAAGCCCAATGTGTCCAGTCACAGCCACAATTGCGAAGGACGATGTCTGTATATAATAAGAAAGTGTCGCTACAAATTATGAAAAGCGGTAATTTGGAAATAGCAAAAAAGGCTGCTAAATAGTTAAAGGGCAATAACTACAACACTATTGTGTACAATGCTCTTTGTGCTTATCTTCCTTGTTTCGTTTGTTATTTGTACCGATACAAATAAATCATATGTGGCTGTGAATTGAGAAATGGGGCTTATGTGTTTTGTGAAATGTGTAGCTCCTGATCAAATAGCATACACATGTTTCCTGATAACGATCTATAATGATTGTTAGAAGCATGGCGGGTGCTTCATTGAAGGAATGGCGAACAGTGCAGAACCTGATCAGACTGTGGGGATGCACATGCTGAGCTAGATCTACACTGGCCGCAAAACCCACAAGCCCCCATTTCTCCAGTCACAGTCACATATGATTTATCAGTGTCGAGATGTATTTTCCTTTCTTTTTCTTCACTGATGTCTGTGCATACAGCATGAAAACAATGCAGCTAACGCTCACTACGCTGGTGACGGAAATTGGCGTCTGCCGTTTTTCATGTTTGCCTTACTTCTTAAAGAAAACCGGTTTTGACAACACACGAGAATCTTCTCCAGTGGAGACGATTCTCATGCGCTGTCAAAACAGGTTTTTTTCGAGAATTATTGAAAATAAAACATTTCCAACAGACGACAACAATTAAGGGTTAATATTGAAATGCACTTAAGCGTTTATTTATTTATATTACAGCATTATAAAGCAAGCTCGAAAGGACATAGGCTTAAACAAAAGTATTGTGGGGCGGGCAATCCGACCCTACCTATGAATATGCCGCCGACCCTAGTCTTTGTTGGCCGTTTAAAAAACAAGAAATAAAAAATGTTCATTTTCGATCCTTTGTGTGGTTTATGCGTCCTTTGCGTACTTTAGGAGCTTGTATTCCATGTGCCTGCAGCAATAACAACAATAAATACCTATAGGCTATAGTCTGTTTCACGAAAGCTGCCCAAATTTTGCGGCCATGTAAACAATTCAAAAACAATATTTTTTTATAGTATTAAATTAAAGGAAAATTTAAGAATGAGCCTTCTTTTTATTTCGTGAAATTTGTCAAATATTGATTTTATTGCGAAAAAACAATTTTCCCATGTTAAATCCCCATAGACATCTTCACGGAGTGGGTGAAGATGTCATGTCTATGGGGATGTAACATGGGGAATTTTTTTTTAATTTTAGAAATACTGGACCGATTTTTAAAATTTAACTTTAAATTTTTCGTTTTTTGACTTCTCCCACACTTCCTTATCACTTTTTCCCTCATGTTAAATTCCCATAGAAAATTAAATTTTTCGTAATAAAATCAATGTTTGACCGAATTTCACGAAATAAAAAGAAGGCTCATTCTTAAATTTTCCTTTAATTTAATATTATGGAAAATAATATTGTTTTTGAATTGTCTATAGAGCCGTAAAATTTGGGCAGCTTTCGTGAAACAGACTATAGTGAACCAATTCCACCATATTGGCACATACAGCTGTCTTGTAAGGACATGCCATTACTATTAAGTGTACATTCATCAACGGATATAAAGCGTCTAAAAGTCCCCAATCAATTTTCACATTACTTCACCAGTAAATAGTGTCAAATAGCATACAGAGTTTGTTTCTTTTTTCACAGAACAACTCTCAAAACCTTCCCACACGTGGACGCCTAACAGAGAAAGAACGTTGTACGGCCTAGTATTAACAAGAGTTGTCAGAAGACAACGAAGCTCGCCTGTTGGCAGCCTTCACACAAACTTGGCACAGTTGTATAAAAAACATGAATATTATATAACTTAACCTTGGGTGAAGGGGTGTGCGGTGGACCTTGACATTGGGGTCAGTGGTGGAAGGTGGGTCGTGGATTTGCTATAGCATGATATAGCATATCAAGATGAATGTATGTATGAAATATCAATGCGCTCCCTGAAAACAGAAGTAAAACAAAATTTAACCCAACGTTAAGTTTATGAACGCACTAAGTTGGTGATTTTCTACAGCATGATAGCTATTCACATGAGGAATGCATGTATGAATGTGCTAAGTTTGTGACCTTGGCCTTGTGGAAAGGGGTGGGTCATGGATGTGCTGTAACACAATAGAGAATCATCAGATGAATGCATGTATGAAATATGTATGAAATATCAAGGCGTTCCTTGTAAAGAAACAGAAGTTATAAAAATACATTTACTCCAACGTTAAGTTTATGATATTGATCTTGGGGAAAGGGGTGGGGTGGGTCATGGATTTGCAGTAGCACAATAGAGGATCATTAGATGAATGCATGTATGAAATATCAAAGCGTTCCCCGTAAAGAAACTGAAGTTACACAACATTTACCCCAATGTTAAGTTTATGAACATGCTAAGTTTGTGACCTTGACGTTGGGGTAAGGGCTGGGTGGTGGGTTGTGTATTTGCTACAGCATGAGAGAGGGTCATCTGAGGAATGCATGTAAGAAATATCAAGGCGTTCCATGAAAGGAAACAGATGTTATAAAACATTTACCCCAACGTTAAGTTTCTGAATGTGCTAAGATTTTTACCTTGACCTTGGGGTAAGAGGTGGGCGGTGGGTCATGGAATTACTATAGCACGACAGGGTATCATCAGATGCATGCATGTATCAACTATCAAGGCGTTCCATGGAAGGAAACAGATGTCATAAGACATTTACCCCAACGTTAAGTTTATGAATGTGCTAAGTTTGCGACCTTGACCTTGGGGTAAGGGGTGGGGTGGGTCATATATTTGCTATAGCACGATAGAGTATCATCAGATGAATGCATGTATGAAATATGAAGGCGTTCCCTGTAAAGGAACAGAAGTTACACAACATTTACCCCAACGTTAAGTTTATGAACATGCTAAGTTTGTGACCTTGACCTTGGGGTAAGGGTGGGGTCGTTGGTCGTGGACTTGCTACAACATGATAGAGGAATGCATGTGTGAAATATCAAGGCGTTCCATAAAAGGAAACAAATGTTATAAGACATTTACCCCAAGGTTAAGTTTATGAATGTGCTAAGTTTGTGACCTTGACCTTGGGGTAAGAGGTGGGCAGTGGGTCATGGATTTGCTATAGCATGATAGGGTATCATCAGATGAATGCATGTATGAAATATGAAGGCGTTCACTGTAAATAAACAGAAGTTACACAACATTTACCCCAACGTTAAGTTTATGAATGAGCTAAGTTTGTGACCTTGACCTTGGGGTAAGAAGTGGACGGTGGGTCATGGATTTGCTATAGCATGATAAGGTATCATCAGATGAATGCATGTATGAAATATCAAGGCGTTCCATGAAAGGAAACAGATGTTACATTTACCCCAACGTTAAGTTTACGAATGTACTAAGTTTGTGACCTGGACCTTGGGGAAAGGGGTGGGGTGTCATGGATTTGCTGTAGCACGATACAGTCAGATGAATGCATGTATGAAATATGAAGGCATTCCCTGTAAATAAACAGAAGTTACATAACATTTACCCCAACGTTAAGTTTATGAACATGCTAAGTTTGTTACCTTGACCTTGGGGTAAGGGGTGGGTCGTGGATTTGCGACAGCATACTAGAGGGTCATCTAAGGAATGCATGTATGAAATATCAAGGCGTTCCATGAAAGGAAACAGATGTTATAAGACATTTACCCCCAACGTTAAGTTTATGAATTTGCTAAGTTTGTGACCTTCACCTTGGGGTAAGGGATGGGTGGTGGGTCATGGATTTGCTATGGCATGATAGAGTATCATCAGATGAATACATGTATGAAATATCAAGGCGTTCCATGAAAGAAAACAGAAGTTACACAACATTTACCTCAACGTTAAGTTTATGAACATGCTAAGTTTGTGACCTTGACCTTAGGGTAAGGGCTTTGTGTTGGGTCATGGATTTGCTAGAGCATGATAGAGGGTCATCGGAGGAATGCATGTATGAAATAACAAGGTCTTCCATGTAAGGAAACAGAAGTTATAAGACATTTACCCCAACGTTACGTTTATGAATGTGCTAAGATTGTGACCTTGACCTTGGGGTAAGGGATGGGCGGTGGGTCATGGATTTGAGATAGCACGATGGAGTATCATCAGATGAATGCATGTATGAAATATCAAAGCGTTCCATGAAAGGAAACATATGTTATAAGATATTTACCCCAACGTTAAGTTTATGAATGTGCTAAGTTTGTGACCTTGACCTTAGGGTAAGGGCTAGGTGGTGGGTCATGGATTTGCTACAGCATGATAGAGGATCATCTGAGGAATGCATGTATGAAATAACAAGGTGTTCCATGAAAGGAAACAGAAGTGATAAGACATTTACCCCAACGTTAAGTTTGTGGACGCCGAAGACGCCGGGGGTATGCCATAAGCTCTTTTGCACTTCGTGCAGGCGAGCTAAAAACAGCATACCCTTCCCATTTTCTGGACTATTGCCCGCACCACAGGTTTTTCTGAGATAGGCCTTATACAAATGCATTCATTTGCACATATACAGGGATAAGTGTGGCCCTTATATGCGTGAGGAAACCGGAGTACCCGGACACAGCAGAGTTGTCGGATCTGTCGACCATATACCATCTTCCGTACTGCCACAGTCGGGGAACTAACCCGTATGAGAAGCGACCTCGTTACCAATTGTCCTAACCGAACAAACCACATTTAACCCTTTCGACTCAACTCTATTAAACGAGCCGTCGCATCAGGATCTGCACTATTTGTGAATGTTTTCAGGTGTTGAACAACATCGACCACTTTTATTTTTGGAGCGCTAGCGAAGAATTATACAAACAACATTAAAGGACAATTTATTAAACAATCCACCCGGTACAGACGACTTACACCGGGTAGAGACGACTTACTTAATACCCGGGTAGGGACGACTTATTCAGGTAGAGACGACTTACCCCGGGTAGAGGCGACTTACCCCGGATAGGGACGACTTACCCCGGATAGAAAGGACTTATCCAGGTAGAGACGATTTACCACTGGTAGGGACGACTTACCCAGAGTAGGGACGACATACCCCGAGTAGGGACGACTTACCCCGGGTAGAGGCGACTTACCCGGGTAGAGACGACTTACCCCGGGTAGGGGTGACTTACCCCGATTAGGGACGACTACATTTCTACCACTTTGTCCTGGCGTTGTTTACATGTCTTAGTTTACTACTTACCACTGCATACCCCCCCCCCATCGCCCCCACCCGCTCCCCCACCACCCCACCGTCCCCACCCCCGGTTAGAGACTAATTTCCCCGGAAATGGACGACTTACCCAATCGTGTCATCTTCTTCCTCCACATCATCGTCCGTGTTCTGGAAGAGACAGACAGACAGAGAGACAAGTCAGTTGCCGGGGGACATACAATTCGAACAGTGCATATCACGACCAAGTTGCGCATGCACTCCTGTACCGCTCATAACTCTGAATTATTTATTACCCGGTGATACAAGTCTACTATATCACTGTGTGGTCATCGTACAGCATCATCTCATACTCTTAGCAATAAAACATTAATTTAATACTACACACCGAAATGTTTAGATGGAAACTGAACTACAGTTGTCGGTAAGCAAGGCTGACGCAATACCACCCTCCCCCCGCGTGGGCCCAGGTGTCCCTAACTATGTATTTGTTTTCCAAGTCTGTGGGCCTGACATATGAAATGTAGTGGTCATTGATTTGATCCAGTATACCCCCCACAACTCGTTGCGGGGGTATACAAATTGTACCCTTGCTTCCAGTGACAGCTGTTATGTGTTTGTGAGGGTTTCGACAATTACTACCAAATTATACATTGATATAGACCACAAACAGTCTGTACATGTACCATACTATACAGATACTATGGTCAATGAAAGAAGCGTTTATGCCGACTCTCGAAGTGACGGGCGGACTCTACATGTGTCATTTGTTTCGTGCATTATCCTTCTCAAACTATACTGAAGACGAGATATCTGATCATTTCTCACATCAATCTCAAAATAAATTTTGATGTGTAAACGTTTCAATCTGATGCACATCCTATGTTAGTGTACGCATTACCCATAGGTAAAGCTATATTTACTCGCATAATAGGTGATTAGATACCAGGAACAATACACTCAGGTAGCTGCTTACATGTCACTGGATTTGGTAGCTAATAACAGAGTACTGTAGTATATGTAAAATATATATTCACATTTACGTAGCAATTATCTTTGAATCAAGGGATGATCAGGTATAAAACGGTCCTTAAATCATACCCAATTTTACTCCGATATTAAATACCTACCAGATACGACACTCACCAGTTTTACAAACAATGGAAGTGGATTATTTATCTTGGGGCCGGCTAATTCAGAAATTGTAACGCGCACGAAGGCGGGACCAGCAGATACAACATACACTAGTACCACTTCCGTTGGTTGTAAGGATGGCGAATGTCGTACATTGTAGATATTTAATATCGGAGTAAAATGTGATATGCTGCTCGAATGCAGCTAATACCACGTTGTGTACTCAGCCAACTTTCATTATTTATTACAGCTGTCTCTATAATCCCCATACTTCGGCTCCATAATCCAAATTAAACTGCGTTTTATCGAAGTAGCCAAGATTGTCAACATCCGGCATTGTCACGGTGGATGTAGTATAACGGGCACCTACTATGTAGTATAACGGGCACCTGCTATGTAGTATAACGGGCACCTGCTATGTAGTATAACGGGCACCTACTATGTAGTATAACGGGCACCTGCTATGTAGTATAACGGGCACCTGCTATGTTGTATAGCGGGCACCTGCTATGTAGTATAACGGGCACCTGCTATATAGTATCATGGGAACCTGCTATGTAGTATAACGGGCACCTGCTAAGTAGTATCACGGGCACCTGTTATGTAGTATCACGGGCACCTGCTATGTAGTATAACGGGCACCTGCTATGTAGTATGGCACTTGCTATGTAGTATAACGGGCACCTGCTATGTAGTATCACGGGCACCTGCTATGTAGTATCACGGGCACCTGCTATGTAGTATAACGGGCACCTGCTATGTAGTATGGCACTTGCTATGTAGTATAGCGGGCACCTGCTATGTAGTATGGCACTTGCTATGTAGTATAACGGGCACCTGCTATGTAGTATCACGGGCACCTGTGGGGCCGTTTCACTAAACTTCGTACGACTAAAATGTTAATAAGTGGAGATTTAGAATATTCTGTAAATTTCAATTGATTGATTTACATGTATTGAGCGTAGTACAAAGTTTAGGGAAACGGCCTCCGGCTATTTGGATCGGGTGCACTAAAGCATGCACGTGTAAGAAACATCAACACCAACTTTCTGAGAGTTCGATGCCATAGAGCGTGGATACCCGGGAAAATTGAATGGTACCACCTGCCCATGTCCCCGCCATCGGAGGTATATCCGTGTAGGAGTTATTTCGAGAAAATCTACACTTTTCTTTCCTTAAAATGGGGTGCGCTCGGACCCAGAATACGCCCCGAAATCGGTAGGAAGTGCAGTATATAGCATCGAAATTCCTACGCGTTTCCTAGCCTCACCTGTGGCCCGTTTCACTAAACTTCGTACGACTAAAATGTACGTAAGTGCAAATTTAGGATCGTCTGTAAATTTCAATTGACGGATTTACATGTATTGAGCATATGCTGCCTATGCTCAATACATGTAAATACAATAATTATTTACAAGAAAACATTGTTAATGTGAAATTTGCAGACTATCTATTTGCACTTACGAACATTTTATTCGTACGAAGTTTAGCGAAACGGGCCCCTGATATCTTGATATCAAGATACGTTGGTCAAGTACAATATTCGTACAACACTTGCTGATACGGAAGACATACATCGTGTCTGGCTGTTAGGTTATCGAACAGTTTTTTATCTGCCCTGTTATGTTGTTGAGTTATGCGACATCCTATGTCTCCGGTTAATGGGATTAATCGCTATTCATTACGTGCAGCCATCATATATTGTGACTGTGACTGGAGACATGGTGCTTATGGGATTATTGACCGGCGTAGATGCTGATCAAATCGCACTCACATGTAGCCTGATAGCGATATGCATGCATATTGCTTATTAGAAACCTGACGTGTGTTTCATTGATGGAATGGCGAACAGTGCAGATCCTGATCAGCCTGTGCGAATGCACAGGCTGATCTGGATCTACGCTGGTCGCAAAACCCATAAGCATCATTTCTCCAGGCATAGCCACAGTTGCTGGTGATATAACATATAACCATTGACCTCTGAAAGTTTAGGAATCGCCAATTAACTGATGGACAATTAATACGCTTCATATATTTTTCATGGGTATTCAGCTTTCGTTTAATATTACAGTTATTGTTTATGGGAATAAAACATTAATTTTCTCTTATTGACCAATGAGTTTCGTATAATATGGAATGAATGCTGAAATCCGCATGTAAATTCAACAAATGGATAAAGAGTTACAAACGGTTGACATTTTTAATTAACTATGGCTGTGACTGGAGAAATCTACCTGGTTGGGTTTTGTGACCAATTTAATTCCTGGCCTAATAATACACTTCATAAGCCTGATAACGATATATACTGCTTGTTAGAAGCGGAGAGTGCAGTTCCTGGTCAGACTGGGTGGATGCACATGCTGATCTGGATCTACACTGGCCGCAAACCCCATAAGCCCCATTTCTCCAGTCACAACCACATATATGCGCGTTCCACTATGACGTCATCAATGAATAAATGGTATCATTTTTGTCTCACTATTTATTGTATGAACTTGATGACATGTGATTAAATGAAGGGAAATATATATTTTATTTTATCTGGCACCACTCACCCCTGTATAAGCTCAAGAAAAGGAATGATTGCTGCGCTATTAAAAGTGAGCATTTGGCTCGATAAAAATACTTCCGGTTGTTCAACGCAATTTCAAAATGGCAAAACACAGGTAAGTACCTTGTTTCATCTATTGTATATTTGTGTAGAGACGTCCTATGAACATGACAGTAGGCTCACCCGGACTGCCATTGATTCCGATTTCAGCAGAATATTCATACTCCATGCAAGATTGCCCTGTTTCCCAGATCATTCGAGAAAACTACCGGACATGCCCGTCCACGAAGCGAGTTTTGATTTATTTTTTCATTTTCCCAGCCGTCAAAATCACGAATATACACGTTTCCCAAGGCATTCAGCAGCGCTAAAATGTGCACTGTGTTATCAATATACCTAAAACAACGCCAAACAGTCGATGGTTTCTCGAAAACGTTCACAGTGGAGCTGTGAAATCACTTTGTTTGATGCGTTGAAAGTATAACCCGTTTTAGGTTTGATGTGTAGCATATTTTTTCAGTTTGATGCGAAGACAATCTACATGGCTTCATAAGTTGGTTGTGAACGGATTCTAAAGGCTATCACTGTCTTAGTTTAAAGTCACATGTGCTTGTATAAGTGCGGCCACTATGATATGCATTTTAGCATGGGATTATGAGTACTCAATACAATACAATACATTTTATTCACTCTAAGCCACATACGTGACACACGAGGTATACAATAGATTACATAATAGAACGATGGGTAAAAATACAAAATGCATATGTATAAGCTCACTAGTCATTATAACCATAAAGCATTTCTTATAAAAATAGCTAAATTTCTTAATTGCTTTCCAGATTTTTTCTCAAATAGCTGTGCGAATTTTAAAATATTTGGTCTTCTAAAATAAAATGGCTTGATATACCGTTTTCGAACTTCATCATAGAAGCGGCACTCGAAAAGGAAATGAAACTCGTCACCGAGAGCACCAGCGCCACATTTGTTGCAGACCAAGACTAATATGCAAATAGAATAAACACCCGCAGCGGAGACGGTCGGCTACGTTTGAACACACATTACGTCACATGTTCAAACGTGTTGTGGCATTGCCGACAAAAGAATCAAAGGTGTTTTATATTTTTGCACTGAACAACAAAAATTGCGGTACTCTTTAACTGTTCCGTTTGAAAGCACACGGTGTGTGATATTGTTTAGCATCCGCCTCGTATGCGGGAAATCGGCCGTGTCAACCGAAGATGAAAAAATGGTACTACATGTAGCTGTTTCCTCGCCTGACGATCTCAAGGTGTATGATCACGTGGTTACAACAACAACAACGTCGCCCACTCCAAAGTAAGTATTATTTGATATTTTCCTTAATATGCAAAACATATGGCGCAGCAAATGCGTCTTCATGAGCTGCATTTGGTGATCAATGGAGTTCGGCACAGACTTATGTCGTTTTTGAGAAGAATCTATTTCCGCGTCGGTAGAACACGGAAATCGATTCTTCGCAAACACGACAGACGTTTGGGCGAAAATACAGAGACCACCAACTGCAGCTTAACAAGACGCGTTTGATGCGCCATATTTCATCAAAATACGTTACGTAATAAGGACAATATACAAGAATACGTACTTTCAATCAGATGGATTCTGGAAGTTTCAGTACTTGTTGTTGTTGTTGTTAGTACCACGTGATCATACACCTTGGATCTGCATAAGATCATAAATCACTCACACACACCCACTCACGCTATCTGTGTGAATTATTTCACGCCATGTAAAGTCCGAGACCAATTACGGGCGTTAAATTCAAGCGGAACTGAACATATTGTTTAATGTGCACGTTTCAAGGTTCAGGACTTCTAGTTAGAAACTTAGGGGCGTGAACAAAATAATATTATTTAAATATAGCCTATCGACCGAGCGTAGCGACCGGGTGTGCTAGGGAGGGAGCTTGGGCGGGACATGCTCGTCACGAAAAATGTAATCTACTGTCTGTTCCACGTTTTTCTGCCGACGAACTCTTGGTTATTAAACACATTAAATCTAAACAATATTTAAAAGTAAGTATTTTTTCGTCAATAACAAAAAAGTCACCCTCCCCAAAAATATTATTTTTGAAATTCCATCAAATACTGATTTTATTGCGAACAAACGATTTTCCTATGGGATGTTACATGTACATGTTATTATAATATATTATAGGAATGAATGGCCTTTTTGTGGAATATATCGGGGTATAAACTTGGAAAAGCCACTTTCGCAATTGGCGATAAAAATAAACAATTGGCGATAAAAAATTACAATTTTAGAAAAAAAAAAAAAAATTATTTTTTTTCGAAAATTGTAATTTTTTATCGCCAATTGTTTATTTTCATCCTATTGGTTATTATAGGAATGAATGGCCTTTTTGTGGAATTTATCTGAGTATAAACTTGGAAAAGTCGCTGGAATACTGGACGAAGTTTATATCCCCGATAAATTCCACAAAAAGGCCATTCATTCCTTATAATTCCAGCATTTGAAATAAATTCATCAAGAAAATGTGTTTATTTTCCGTTTTCTTAAGAATTATTTTAACTGCCCATGACGGTTACGGAAAGTAGTTCGGCGTGGGAGTTTACTGGGATATAAATTTTGGACAGAGACTTGCTATGGACCAATCAAATGTTAGGGAATTGTGTAAATATTTTTGTGCTGGAATTATAGTATAATAACACATTAGAACAGCATCGTTGGCGTACAATGCGTCGCTTAAAAACGTCCGGTGCTGACTATTGGCATTTTTATTCGCGAAAAGGATATTCCTTTCCGATGCTCGGCAACAGTTTTCTAATTTAAATTTCGCATGAAACTATAATTTATGAAGTTTCGTCATGTGACGAATACCTGTACCCATGGGTGTGTGCACACACACATATATACACATATAATTCCAGCACAAAAATATTTACACAATTCCCTAACATTTGATTGGCCCGTAGCAAGTCTATGTCCAAAATTTATATCCCAGTAAACTCCCACGCCGAACTACTTTCCGTAACCGTGAGGCGCAGTTAAAATAATTCTTAAGTAAACGGAAGATAAACACATTTTCTTAATGAATTTATTTCAAATGCTGGAATTATAAGGAATGAATGGCCTTTTTGTGGAATTTATCGGGAATATAAACTTGGAAAAGTCGCGGGAATACTGGACGGAGGCCGAAAGGCCTCGTCCAGTATTCCCGCGAATACGAGCAAACATGTGTTTTCTTCCGTTATGCAAACTAGCCGCGTACCAGCTCGCGGAAATATGGGTACACTACAAGTGTACGAACTAAACATAGATTTGGCTTCCCTACGGGGTGACGATGTACTGGAAAAATCACTTATAGAAACACTTGTTCATGAATACCCAGACGTCGGACATGGTCTATTATGTAGATAAGTTACATATTTTGTATAGTAATTAATTCAAGGTGCATGATCACGTGATTACAAAAACAACAACGCCGCCCACTGCAAATTAAGTATTATTTGATATTTTCCTTAATATGCAACGGATTTTGATGAAATATGGCGCAGCAAACGCGTCTTCATGAGCTGCATTTGGTGGTCTAGGGAGTTTGGCACAGACTTATGTCGTTTTTGCGAAGAATCGATTTCCGTGTCGGAAATCGATTCTTCGCAAACTGAACGACAGAAGATTGGGCGAAAATAAAGAGACCACCAAATGCAGCTTAACAAGAGGCGTTTGATGCGCCATATTTCATCAAATTCCGTTACGTAATAAGGACACTATAAAATAATACGTACTTTGAATCGGTACTTGTTGTTGTTGTTAGTACCACGTGATCATACACCTTGTAATTGTACAGTGGATTCTGTTGAGTACACTCTTGTATTCCATTGCTCGCCTATTGCCCTCTTTAACCCGTTAACCCTTAAGTAACTATAATGGACTGTGATATGCTAATTTTCCGACCAATCCACTCGTCACAAAATTATTTTCAGGTTAGTCCATTTCTGAAAAGGGGGTGTTTTTGTTCTAATAAATATAATAAATATGAAAATTATTGCAAACAGTGCATATCCTGATCAGATGGCTCGTTACGAGCCGGCTCATCTGGATCTGCACTATTTGCATAAACCGCTATAGCGGGCTTTCGGGTTCAAATGGCTAAGGTAATAAGGTCATAGATAGATACACTTGACTTCAATGGTAATTGCTTCATAAGAGTGATGTGATCTATGAATATAACATATGTCAATATTGTCTTGTTACTGTATACTATATGGAGCATTGAGTTGCCATCTCCGCAATATTTGTATGTTCAAGCCATCGTAGTTTCACCACTTCGTGCGTTTGACGCATACAGCAAATAATATTACAGTAAACCAAATAACATTTGGTGCAATACATAATAGACAGATATGACAACGGCAAGCTATAAATATTATGCCAGCAAACTATACAAAAGACAAGATATCTGAGCATTTCTCACATCAGTCTCAAAATAAATGTTGATGCGTAAACTTTTCAATCTGATGCACAGCCTATGTTAATGTACACGTTACCCATATGTAAAGCCATATTTAATCGCATAGTAGGTGAGTAGACACCAGGGACAATATACTCAGGTAACCGTTTGCATGTCACTTAATTTGGTAGCTAATAGCAGGGTACAGTAGTGGGTATATATGGTATGTGTTGTGTGGTTTGCCAGGTAAAGGTGACACACTGTGCGATTGTCTGTTTATGAGGTTATTTATAATGGTGGTTCATGTTGTTAAAAACACAGGCACAAACCTGTCCAGAAAACTGACATATTTTACAGTTTGATGTAATGTAATTGTTAGGAGTCCGTTCTCCTGGCTTTTCTACATGTACTTAGCTACATTATATCATATGTTCTACTTCACATTTTGAGTTCTTTGTCAAACGGCAGAACAGGTGAAACTGGCTGATGGCTGGAACATACACAGATGGCCGACTTGGCCACTTCATGTGCCGTGTAGGATACAGTAACGAGACAGTATTCACATATATGTAAAACATATATTTTATCACATTTACGAAGCAATTATCTTTTAATCAAACGATGAACAGGTATATAATCGAACGGATCCTTAAAGCGCAATATTGGAATGAGGCAGCACATATGATGGCGGTATTTACCTTGAGGCACCGTACCTGAATTCGACGTAACCGACGGTAGCGGTCTAGCAACGCATTCCCGAACCACTTCATTGCAATTATTATAGTAAAAATCCGCAGTCAACTGTGGGTGCTGATACCCGTTATATATCTGACTGTATCTGGAGAAATGGGGCTTATTGTAATTGGTAAAATCGTACACTCCTGTAACCTGATGACGATATATATTGCTTGTAAGAAACATGGCAGGTGTTTCATTCATGAAATAGCGAACAGTGCAGATCCTGATCAGACTGTGCGGATGCACAGTCTGATCTGGATCTACACTGGTCGCAAAACTCATAAGCCCCATTTATCCAGTCACAGCCACATATTCATTATTATTATTAGAGAGTATCGCTCAAACAACACGCATTCTGTGTGTTAGCTACGACGCTGGTCGCTAATGAACGGTAGTCATGGAGATGGTTTTGTGCGCACTAACGCATGCAGGTGGGCAACTACCATTGCCATTCCAATGTAAACTGTCAGTGGCGATTTAGGGATGGGGGGGGGGGAGGCGCGGGGCGGGGGGGGGGGGTTTGCAATTTAGAAACTGGCCTCTTGTTGTTGTAAAACATAGCATATTCTGTCAAATGATGCTGATTTTATCAGATCAACGTCCAAATGTTATAGTGAGCCCATTCAGAGAATATTACCAAAATGTGCCTTCTCACATGAACATAATGTACTGAAAATAATTTAAAAAATATACTTTTTTACTCACTAAATCCTGCTTTCGTTTTAGTATGGCTAATGTAGGACCAATCTAATCCATAGTCCGCACCCGTCCTACTCTGTATATACGCAAATACAGTAGAACCCCTCTAAACTTAGGCCGGACACCCTGGCGAGCGATCCCATTGTGTTTCATTTAGATGGTACTTTCTCTCATTGTCGGTCTTTTCATGATTGAAAATGACACAAACAGTTCATGGAGTGCTTAATTACAGTGGAACCTCTCTAAACCGGACACCCTGGGAGGTCCCAGGGTGTCCGGTTTAGAGAGTTTCCACTGTAGTAATAATACCCCCACAAGCATCGCTTTGACACGTATACAGCTTTAATATCATAACTAGTTTCATTGGTGCAAATCGGAATTTCATGATGATTGTTTTACCTCTGACCTCTAGGTGTGACCTTGACCTAACCTTGTGACTATTGATTTTGACACATAATTTCGACATGACAAACACTTGTGCCACATCATTTTGAAAATCCATTTAACTGTTTACATCTGCATACACCGGAATGAAAATGTAAAAGTACATGTACATGCTCACTCAGTAGGCACAAAATGGTCTTTATAGGAATTAAATAAGTGTATAATTGTGTCCCTATTCCACCAGTTCTAAACATTACGAGTGCCCGATATATAGATATATAACTGATAGTGACTAGCGGAGGTATAAGTCTATTTTCGTATGCAAATGAGGCATGGTATTTTTATAATGATTTATACTAATGAAATGCGTCACTGAAAAAATAACATTTTGCACATATTGTATGATCATTCCACATCAAAAAATAAATACAGAGATTAAATAAATGTCCGTTAACATATTAAGGAAACACGGTTATCGCCCCTGATATCAGTGTGGAAATTTACGTCTGATATAAAATGTATAATAATGCCAATCAATACGTGGTGAATCAATGTTTATTTTACCAAATAAATGTCTCAGATAATGTCTCTGATATAAAGACCATTGTGTGCCTACTGAGTGGGCATGTACATGTACCATGGCTATAATTCCAATTTCTTACATCTATAAGTGTGACGTTGACTTTAGATCAGGGTAAGGGTGTATTGAACGCGACACTTCGTTTCATCTTGGCAAACATTTGTGCCAAATTATGTGAACATTCGTTCATCTGGTTAGAAGATATACGACTGAAACCAAATACCGTGACCTTTGACGTACGTACGTGGGAATTTACGCGACACGTCGTCTCATCATGATAATCATTTGTGGCAAATCAGTCGAAAATCCACTCATTGGTTTTGAAGCTATATATAGAGAATACCTAGTGCTAGTGTATTTTGATATCAAGTGTATCAGGCAAGGCTATGAAACGCGTAGAATTCCGAGGCTTGCCGAGGAATTCCTACCGTTTCCGAGCCGAGCCTGATAAACTTGCTATCAAAATACACTAACCTGGTATACTATTTTATCAAGTAACGTTTTATGCTCGAAAATGACCACATATGATGTCGTTATCTATGAACAGAATGCTGACTTGTTTACGTTGAGTCATTACTGCGTCATTCGGTAACGTAACATGATATCATTCATCCAATGGAACGTCAGTTTTCACTTTGTTTTAATCAAGATGTTTGTATCAAGTCAATGTCTGATACAGCTCTATGGTATCAGTCCATATGTATTCGGCGCCAATACAAGGCTGGTCACCTGATAAAGTGGAAACGAAAGCTCATGCATGCATATTTTGACATTTGTTCTCTAAGAGTGACATTGACTTTGACGTTAGACGTAGACACGTGCGTATCTCATCATGGCAAACATATGTGGTACATGTAAGACACTTGAAAACCCACTGATTGGTTTAAAAGATATACAGCGGAAACGGAATCTCGTGTGCAGTTTTCACCCTTGACCTTCATCAGTTTAGATGATATACAGCGGAAACAAAATTCCAACAGACCGACAGACACGCTGAGTCATATATACCTCAATAATCTTCGCTCGTGGGGGTATAAATATACAGTGGAACACCTCTATACCGGACGCCAAGAAAACACCTGTGATGTTATGTTTGACGAGTTCCTTGGTCAGTTATCTCTCGTGATAATGTTTGTTCGTTTTCGCATAGCACGCGACTGTGGCTCAGAATGATCAAATGCCTGATATACAGTGAAACCTCTCTAAGCCGGACACCCTGGGGGTCCTCCCAGGGTGTCCGGTTTAGAAATGTTCCACTGTAGGTGTAATTATTAGTGAGAAAGACAAATCTCCTGTGACGACCCTCGTGACGGCCCAAACAAGGTCGGCAATTGAAATGACATCACGTGACAAACTATTCAGATAAAATGAAAAAAAAGAACACATCATGCTTGAAATGATGTCAGAGATACATTAACATACGTGTGAAGTTGACCATGAAGGATCGTAGCTAGTTATCTCCCGTTGAATTTATTTATAGAAATCCGGTCCAAATCATGAGTTGTTATGAAAAGGGGCAATTAGTGATTTCTTCTAGTGTTGATCCAGTAGTCTATTTCACCAACATTGTAAAGTATACTTATCTAGCAAAGTATACTTTGAGGGAGAAATTTTCAATTTAAGGATAAATTTATTAATTTTTATTATACTGGATGTATTACATTATCACAGACATTTTGGCTGTGATAATGTAATAAATTCAGTATAATAATTCTGCATACTTTTAATCATTAGTCGTTAGTTCTATATGAAATAATGCATTTCAGGAAAAGTAAATGATTACTCCCTCAAAGTATACTTTGCTAGATAAGTATACTTTGCAATTTTGGTGAAATAGGCTACAGATCATCCTACATATCTGCGAAATCTGATCCGGGCTTGCATTATTTGCCAGTTTCATATTTTCACACTTATTAAGTTCATTGCAAACAGTGTAGACTCAGATCAGACTGCACATATGTGCAGTCTGCTCTGGGTCTACTCTGTTCGCAAAACTCAATCTGTGTGCTATTCAGTAAGAAATAAACTCTGAAATACAGCATAGGATCGGGCCTCTATAACTAGATGTACAAAGGGAGATAACTAGCTACTATCCCCCATTGACCAGGTTCTATAAGCAAACCTTGGCTATGGCCTAGACATCTGGATTATTTTCTTTTATCGACAATGCGCATGAATATTGTCGATTTAGTGTAGTTAAACCTATAACCGCTGATTCTTTCCCCGTGCCCAACCACGTCCCCGAATAACAATTA
Organism: Conchocele bisecta; assembly: GCA_029237695.1. Lineage (NCBI taxonomy): Eukaryota > Metazoa > Mollusca > Bivalvia > Lucinida > Thyasiridae > Conchocele > Conchocele bisecta. The sequence goes on along the minus strand of CM055269.1, from coordinate 15,408,116 downwards.
GCGGCGGTGCGAACGTCAGTTTGCCAGGGTGGCTACCATGGAAACTAGCATAACTGCGAACACCACGCTGTCCACAGTTTATGTAGACATGAGACTTTACAACCTTGGAAATCGGGAAACGACAGCTGTCGTCTGCAGGTTTTTTATTTATTAAAATAATATTTTGACAGCGTATGAGAATCGTCTCCAATGGAGTGGATATGGAACAATATGGGGTTCTACAGTCCTCCCCTAGTGTTACCCTCCCCTAGTGTTACCCGGGTAACAATAGGGGAGGGTGAACACTAGGGAGTGGTATACATCAGCTCTGATCATGGTAGCCAGTTGTAATCTGTCGGGCAGTAACCGATGGCGCCGAATATAGAATCAATCATATATGAGACACGCCATGTGATATTTAACCTAAGAACATGTGCGATATCTTACGAAAAACATTTACAAAATTTAAGATATATTCCTTAAATGACATCAACAGTTGACGAAAATTTATTAGCAAATGCGGAATTCTTTCGACGTAATTTACAAACAGTTGACAGTTTCTGTAAAATGTAGTTCATGAAAAAGTGCACATGTGCGTATGTATTATGTATTTATGATAGTGTCACCACTATTGAAAGGGCCAGTCATGTTTGACTTAAGAGACACTCTATCGAACAAGCACAGTACTTACAAATTCCTAAGTAAGTGCAAACTTACATGGCGTTTCTCATAATTGTATTTAGTGTCCAGGGGACCGTTTCACTAAACTCCGTACGACTAATATGTTCGTAAGTGCAAACTTACATTAACACTGTTTTCTTTTAAACAATTATTGGATTTACATTTATTGAGCATAGGCTGCATATGCAGCCTATGCTCAATAAATGTAAATCCATCTATCGAAATTTCAGACGATCCTAAATTTGCACTTGCAAATATTTTAGTCGTACGAAGTTCAGTGAAACGGGCCCTTGTTTTTAACACTGAGGTATAGTTGCGGGAAGTAACTCTGCAGAATAGTCCCATATCGTCCGTCTGGGATGGGGATAGGGGGGAAAGTGACCGTTGATTTCAAATTATCAATTTCACGCCCTCGGACAGTATGCATTTAATGCAATATTCCAAATAAGTGGGCAGACAGCAAAATGTGTTCGGCATTTGTGAACGAGACGCACTAGGAGCTTTTACATAAACACTACTATGCTGCTATATTAGTGCTACTTATCTATGCAGGAATGTGAAATATCTCGGTGCAGCCTCTTTAAAATTATCAAATTCTGACGTGAAATCCACTTTCAGACTTATTGTTTGAAACTTACAGAAAAATATGTTGTTCTGATTTGTTTTTGTCACAACATACCAATTGCCAATTTCCGGCCAATGAGAACAGGTCAGATGGCCCTGGAATAAGCATTCATCAATTCATAATATGTAAACACTGATTAAAATAAAAAAAAGTCAAGTAAAAAATAATAATTAAACAATCAAAGCACCAAATGTTCTTGGCGATAACCGTGTTTCCTTAAAATGTTAACGGACATTAATATTTAACTCTGTATTTACTCTTTGGTGTGCAATGATCATACTTTATAATGTGTCGAAAATATTATGTTTTCATGTGACGCATTTAATTAGTATAAATAATCAAAAAATATCATGCCTCATTTGCATGTGAAAATAGCCTGATCAGGGATTCCGCTGGCGATCGCCACTTTCGCAATTGGCTATAAAAATAAACAATTGGCGATAAAAAATTACAATTTACAATTGCATTTTTTTTCGAAATTTGTCATTTTTTATCGCCAATTGTTTATTTTTTTTGAAGTGGCGATTTTTTTATTTTCCCCAGCGGAATCCCTGCCTGATACCACCGCGAGTCACTATCAGTAAAATACATATTACTAAATGATTATATCGGTATAGCGGGCACTCGTAATTTTTAGAACTTGTGGAATAGTGACACAAGTATACACTTATTTAATTCCGGATTAGAACATTGCAAAGTATACTTATCTAGCAAAGTATACTTTGAGGGAGTAATCATTTATTTTTCCCGAAAATAATTATGTCATATAGAACTAACGACTGCATATATTTGATGATTAAAAGTATGCAAAATTATTATACTGAATGTATTACATTATTACAGCCAAAATTGCTGTGATAATGTAATAAATTCAGTATAATAAAAATTAATAAATTTATCAAAAAATTTAAATTTTCTCCCTCAAAGTATATTTTGCTTGAAAAGTATACTTTGCAATGTTGGTGAAATAGGCTACAGTTTACTGCTACCTGGGTACGGAAAATATCTCAATGTGTAGCAAACATCTTACCGGATAATACGTTGAAGACCCATGGGGCCCCTGATCATCCAATGAGTCATGCATAATTGCTTCGTAAATGTGATGGGATATAAGCATAACATACATGTGAACATTCTCTTCTTACTATATTCTACACAGTACATGGAGTTGCCATGTCGGCCATCTTAGTGTGTACCAGCCATCTTATTGCGTTTGACACATACTACTAATGATATAACAAATACATGGATATGTTGGTGCAACATGATGGGGAGACATCCAGCTACAGCGTGCTATACTTTGTTTTCATCAAATTTATATACAAAGTCTAATATCTGAAGGGTTTGTTGACCCTTTGTTAAATTCAGTAAATACTGTGTAATAGTAAGAACAATCCACAGTGCCGTAGATATATAAATGTATCTAATCCCGTGACGTGTAAGCAGTTATATGAGTGTATTGTCACTATTGTCTGTTTGCCTGCTATGTGAGTAAATACGGTTTTTACCTGTGTCATATGTACTTCTAATAATAGACAGTGCATCAGTTTGACATTTTACAAATTGAAAAAGTGGCCATTGTATATTTTATGAGTGATTGTAGAAAGCTCAGATAGCTAGCTGAACTAATAGTCATAGGACGTTGTCGTCCTATATATATGTGATGTATTGAACCAATGTTATTATATTTGCTGCCATATTATTTACTGTACGTGTCAAACGCTGCAAGTGGTGAAATCCGATAGCAGGTACTAACTAAAATGGTGGAGATGGTAACTCAATGCTCTGTATAATATAATCTAAGAAGAATAGGGTCAGATATACTTTTTGAAACAACTACATTTGAAACAAAAGGTCATATGTTATATAGTCAGTCCTTAATGCAATACGAAAGCCAACGTTATACAATGCTGTTTATTTAACCTATTTCATGCTGAGGATATACCATTTTGATTGGAAAAAATCATAAATATTTTCTTTAAATGTGATTAGAAGTATATGTCGCGACCACCATTTGAATTCTGCATGTTAAAATGGGGTTGGTTGGTGCAGATAATACGTACATTCCCTCGTTGTACGTATACCGTGCAGGGGCGGATCCAGCATTTGGGGAACGGGGGGAGGGGTTGTCTAGTTGCGAAGGTAACTCTTGTAATATATTACCGTACCGTCCGTAGCTAGCTACGGACGGTACGGGAGTAATTGCAAGAGTTACCGTTCGCAACTAGGTGGTTGTCCTATTTTCGAGCTCTTCGAAATGCACTTTCTTGTGTTTTACGGCATTTAAATTCAGACTCCAATTGGTGGTAAACTGTGATATATGTAAACTCGGTGGCTGAACAGGGGGGGGGGGCGGGTGCAACCCCAGACCCCCCCCCCTCTAGATCCGCCCCTGCCATGTACATTATAGCTATAGTCATTCATCATGCTTATACAAATTGTGTTCCGTTGATGAGTTTAATACGTGATCTCGTTATATACCTCATGTACAGTATAGCTAGCTATACAGCGATATAACTCATGTACAGTATAGCTAGCTATACAGCGATATAACTCATGTACAGTATAGCTAGCTATACAGCGATATACCTCATGTACAGTATAGCTAGCTATACAGCGATATAACTCATGTACAGTATAGCTAGCTATACAGCGATATAACTCATGTACAGTATAGCTAGCTATACAGCGATATACCTCATGACGTATAGCTAGCTATACAGCGATATAACTCATGTACAGTATAGCTAGCTATACAGCGATATAACTCATGTACAGTATAGCTAGCTATACAGCGATATACCTCATGTACAAGCGATATACCTCATGTACAGTATAGCTAGCTATACAGCGATATAACTCATGTACAGTATAGCTAGCTATACAGCGATATAATACAGTATAGCTAGCTATACAGCGATATAACTCATGTACAGTATAGCTAGCTATACAGCGATATAACTCATGTCCTTGTTGTATACTGAACAAATGCACTTACATTAATGCTTTTAGTTAGTTTATATTTAACGGTGGAAATTGGCACGATAACCTACCATATCCGGACATATAAGTCTATAAATAGGCCGGATTTGTTTTGTATTACGAGGAATATGCTATGGTGACGTGGGGCCGGAACGAGCCACGGTGCCAAATATATGATAAGTGTTCCCGAAATGGCCGGAATACTTAGGTCCAATATAGGCCTATAATTCCGCGTGCATAATAGCTAATCATCAGCTATATCGTCATAGATGTTCCAGGGGACCAGCATACGACATAATCTCTGAATACGACATATGAGACCAGCTATGCGCTTTTGTACATATTACGACGATGTGTGATTCCGCATTTGCTGTGCAAATTTCGTCAACTTTCGACGTCACTTTATACATAAAATTTCTGTAGATACATTTTTATGACATATCGCACATTTTCTTCTACAAAACCATGGCTGGTCTACAGAGCCCCGCAGGGGACGTAGAATTCCTTTTTTTTATTAATTCGTTCCCACGAAATAACAATTCGTTCCCTCAATGTAACAATTCTTTCCCACGAATTAACAATTCGTTCCCTCAATTAACAAATTCGTTCCCACGAAATAAAAAGTCGTTCCCACGGGAACGAATTGTTAATTCGTGGGAATGAATTGTTAAATCGTGGGAACGATTTGTTATTCGAGGGAACGAATTGCTAAATTGAGGGAATGAATTGTCATTTCGTGGGAACGAATTGTTAATTCGAGGGAACGAATTGTTAAATTGAGGGAACGAATTGATATTTCGTGGGAACGAATTATAAAAAATAAATCCATGTACTGGTCTCATATAGTTGATAAGTCCCAGGCGGTGTACCCCTGTGTAATATATGAGGTACTGCAGCTAATATACAAGAGGGGTCTCATAAGTCAAATATGACTGGCCCTTTCAATAGGGGCGACTCTATAATACATATCTTTAATATACATATACATTGAAGATGATGAAAAATATTAGTAAAATAATTGTTGTCATGTATTTCTGAACCTAATTGTAAATGATCGGGATTTGCTCAAAGAAATATTCATAGTGTTCAGGGGCCCGTTTCACTAAACTTCGTACGACAAATGTTCGTAAGTGCACATTTAGCATTGTCTAGAAATTTCAATTGGTGCATTTACATTTATTGAGCAAAGGCTGCATATGCAGCCTGTGCTCAATAAAT